>OU015492.1:143506440-143653940 GCA_907164885.2 Dolomedes plantarius
AGCAGGTGAGTGAGTGCATTGGGTCGTCCGTCAAGACCTTCGGGACGAGTTTAGTGCAGATCTTTCGCATCGCTAAATTTTCAGTGATAATGCTGTGCACTGTCATCTAATTAATGTCAATTTTATCTGTGATCATGCGCACACTTAACCGACAGTCTGAATTCAGCACTTCACGCACTCGTTGCAAGTTGTCGTCGGTTCTTGAGGTCGACGGCCGTCCAGCTCGGGGCTTGTCCTGCAGACTCTCTCGGCCATCTTGCTTGTGCCACTTAAAGAGCTTGTTCCACTTAAAGAGCTTGTGCCACTTAAAAACTGCAGTTTGGGACATGCTTTCATTCTTGAACACTTGGCGAATCATGTCCAACGTATTCGTGTCCGATTTCGCCAGTCCAACACAAAATTTGATGGCATACCGTTGTTCAATCGTTCGCTGCATTTTGCGCTTGCACCGAGTCACTCGACAGGGATCCTCGAAAAACACGATCTAGCCAGAACGAACGCTCGCAGGCGACTGGCACTTGGTCGTCTTGTAGGTCACATCCCCCACTAAAGCATGCACGGTACGAGCGCTCTCCGGCGTACGGTCACGTCAGGAAAAAATTATTCCCGATACTTATTATACAAACCCTGTATATATATATATATATATATATATATATATATATATTCCAAAAAAATTAACTCCCGCTGCAGCCGCTGTCAAAAGCTTGTCACGCAATCTCCTCCGAAACCACTGGGGGTATAGGGTCGAGAGCTATAACAATGGATGCAGAAAAATAGGGGGACCAAAGTTAGACATCTCTCATCTTCGTTGGACTTTGTTGGTATAAGTTTGGGATTTTTTATGTTTTGTGGGAAAATATTTACATTTTCATCTTCAGATTACGATAACTCGCCAAAAAATGATCGTAGAATTTTGGTCTTTTTACAGTCTAAGACTACAGACATTTCTCTTTCAAACTAGACCTCATTTGTTTAAAAATATTTTAAAACAGACTAATATTTTCATCAAAAAATGAAACATATTTTTTCAAAAATATCGTCCCATATGTCGATGTAATATCGATGCTCCTCGAGTGTTTATCTTACAAAAAAAATATTTACATCATCTGGAAGCTGAAAGCTTTCTCATTCATATAAACCTCATTTCAGGTATCTATCTTAAAATTTCCATTTTTAATTGAATTTTAAAGCTGATAATTCAACAGGGATGAAAAGCCCTTCGCATAAGGGTTACTACAGCAAATAGATGGAAGGTGTTACATTGCCCGAGAATCGCCCCTATGTATCTCGCTATTAGCCTTAACAGAGGAAAGATGTAAAAAAAAAAATTGTGTTGTCGGGGGACCCCCGTCAGGAACGAAGTTCCTTACGTTATTTTTCAACTCTAAACGTGATTTAATACGTAGATTTCTATTGATTATATATGTATATATAAATATGTGAGAGTATATATATACATATATATATTATATATATATATATATACATAATATATACATTATATATAATATACATATATATATTATATATTAATATATATATATATTATATATAATATACATATATATTATATATATATACATATATATATCATACACACATATAAATATATATATACATACACACACACACACAACATATATATTATATATATATATTATATAATATTATATTAATATATATATATACACTGAAGTGCCACTTAATTAGGGATACCTACCTAGTAACGAGTTGGGCCTCCTCTGGCCTTGATAACGGCTGCCACACGACGAGGCATAGATTCAACAAGTTTCTGGAAACATTCCACGGGAATGGCTTGCCAAATATTGGCTAAAGCTGTCCATAATTCAGTAAGGTTCTTTGGTGCTGCGTGATGGCCTTTCACGTCTTGTTCCGAAACATCCCAAAGATGCTCAATAGGATTTAAGTCTGGGCTTCTAGGTGGCCAATTCATGACAGAGGAATGCTCATCCAACCAACCAGTAGCCAACCGAGACTTGTGAGAGGTACAGTTGTCTTGCTGGAAAACTCCATTACCGTGCGGGTAACAGAACAGCATAAACGGATGGAGGTGATCACCAGCAACTCTACGTACCGAATTGCATTGAGGGAGGTTGGTACACGCACCAAAGATCCCAAACTGTGCCACGAAAAAACACCCCAGACCATGATTGAGCCACCATGCCCTTGTACAGTTCCAGCCAGGCATGCAGGATCCATGGCTTCATGAGCCTGACGCCATATTCTCAGCCTCCCGTCGGCGTTAAGTAGTCGGAAACGAGCTTCATGACTCCATGCTACTCGTTTCCAGTCCTCTGCACTCCAGTCTCTGTACTCTCTTGCCCAGGCAAGACGTGCAGCCCGATGGCGAGTATAGAGCAATGGTACTCTCGTAGGTCGACGGCTCTCGAAACCCATACGGTGAAGCGAACGTTGCACAGTCCGTTTACTGACTGTACGACTGGCACCGTCATTAAATTGGGTGGTAATTTGAGCTAATGTTTGGCTTCGCTGGCTACGTACAATACGCCTGAGCCGTCTCTCACCACGCACTGTCAAGGCTAATTGTCCTTTGCAGTTTTCCCGATCGCTAGTTTTTTTTCCACCATCCATGTCTTCTTGGTATACTCTTGACACTGTCGACCTTGAAAATCCTAGCTGTCTGACGATTTCGGAAATTGAATGGCCCATGCGTCGTGCACCTACGATTTGTCAGCGATCGAAGGCGTGTAAATCAGGCAGTTTACCCATACTGGCAATTCCAACAACTAATTCAGAACAACCACAGTACGCGCTATATATGCAGTTACCACAGCGCCCTCACTTGCGCATACATGATGCGCAGTGCTACACAATTTGCATAGGCTTTGTTATCCCTAATTCAGTGGCACTTCAGTGTATATATACATATTTATGTATATATATATATATAATATATATATATTATAATGTATATATATATATATATATATGCATATATATATGTATATTTATATATTATATATATATTTATATATATATATATACTGCGCTATTCCAAGAATAGAAACGGCCAGCGCTTATGCGGGGATATGAACCAGGGACCTCTGGCTCCGTAGTGCGATAGTCGGATACTCCGTGGTCCGATGCGATAACCATTCAGCCACAGAGTCCTTGAGAAAAAGCTCTTATGAAGGGGCATAACGCTTTTCCGTTACGTGACGATTCCTGCCAGTTCACTCTACTGTAAGCCGCGTAAAGAACTTCGTTCCAAAAAATTCGACCAATTGTCGAAAATCGATGTTTTCAACGTAGTCGGTTAATATCACATTGCAATAATAAATATTTTTTACGAGAAAGCCTTATTCGGGGCCTTTTACGAGTAAAATATTCCCTTTTAAGCCTTAGTAAGCCTTATTAGGGGCCGAAGGCCCCGTACGAAAAGCGAGGGTAGCGAGCCTAGAGGCGAAGCCTCTATTATATATACATATATTATACATATACACGTATATACATATATTATACATACGTACATATATATATACTAATATACATGTATATATGCTTATATATATATATATATATATATATATATCTGCGCGCGCGGGTGTGTGTGCGTGTGCGTGTGCACGTATATGTGTATAATCCTGATCCCTAACGTGGGAAAATCCCTTAATATTTTTTATCGATATATTGCAAGTTTTAATATTAACTTAATGACATCAGTTTGTGAGATTAAGTTCTAGAATACCAATGAATTGCAGAAAGATTTAAAGATGAAATATTATTTAAAGAAGAAAAATCCTCTCTGACTATTATAATCCGATGAATTCATCAGTTAAATATGTACTCTAAAGGCGACAAACAATGAAACTTTTACACATATATGAATTTATTTTCATTGTAATTGGTTCAAGTTCCTTTGTACTGATTTCAACCGGAAATATGAAGTGCTCTTTGGCTTAATTTATGGAAATCCCTTATAGATGGCGCTATTGTCCAACTCTTTCTTGATGAGCAAACGAGTAGGGATACGTAATTTTCTTATTTACGAAATAGATACGAATAAATGCGAAATTTGCTGATATCAGGGAATAAATGCAAAAATTATTTTTTAGTACTTTTCGGCGAAATCTCAGTGATAAACGGATTTTTAAGCGAAATTAGGTAATGATAGTAATTATTTATTACGTAATTGTTTATCTAAGACCATCCACGGTCTTTAACTGAGAGATCTCACACTCGAAATTTGCTTATTATTAATTGCTAAAGACTTAAGAAACGGAATGTGGAGACTACTACAATGTTAGCTTTTAACTAAGAATTTTGATACTTTGTCTAACCAAGTAAAATTGTACTTTTTTAATAAATGCGAAAGTTTGGAATTAATTATATATATATATATATATATAATATATATATATATATATATATTATATATATATATAATATATATATATATGTATGTATGTTGTATGTATTTGCGAATAAATGCGAAAATTCGATATTTTTTATGCGAAATTTACGTACTCCTACAAATGAGACATAGTGACAAGGAAGTTCTCTTTAACTTTTCCTCTGCATTTTTTTTTACATTTTTTTAAGTGAGGGTAAAAATAATGGGTTAATTAGAAATTATGGCAAAACCCATAACGCTACGAATTAAATCCTATGCTCCTAGTAGCTCGTTTGCTCACATAAAGAAAATTTATCTGAGATCGTGTTATAATAGTGACGACAGTTGATAAAACGCAGTTAAACGAAATGAGAGTGTAGCTTTTATCATAACCGTATGTAAAACTTTCTCATAAGCTGATTTGACGTTTGGATTTAAAAATCATTTTGATTTTCTAACTGGAAAATAAGATGGTTAACTTTAGTTATCATAGATGTCACTACTGAGCAATGATAATCCAACATGCATTTGAGATGCTGTTTTCATCATTGCTATTTCAGATGCTGTTTTCATCAGGGCCCAATTTAGAAATTTCTTGACTGTAGGCACAACTCGGGATGGGGGCCCCCTAACACTGATGTGGGCGTAAAATTTCCAAAACTGACGCTCAAAATAAATAATCATGAATTATTGTGAAAGTACCATTTTACCAAGAATTGGCTATTTGAAGCGTAGAAGCCTAGAAGCCATTATCAAATCACAAAAAGCAATACAGCATATTAACGTCATCATTAAAACACCAATACAGTGCAATCAGAAAAGCTTATTAATCCCTTATTACACTATAACTTACATATGATGAACTATATATATATAGCTATACACATGATGAACCAATCAATCAAATTTGAAAGGATAGGGTAGGTGGGGGCAAAGGTTCGCATGGGGCAAAGGTTCGCACATACATTTTAAAATGACCGGGAAGAGTTTTAGGAAGAATAGGGTAGGCAATGCATTCCTCTACTTCCAGTCAGTTGCCTCGTAAAAAATGTTGTTAAGAGTTTCCCCTTTGCAGAGAAAATGAGGTAAGTTTTTTTCGTCTCTTTTAATTGTAATTTTTTGCAACTTTTTGAGTAATTTGAGCCATCACTCACAACTCACGAACTGTTTTGGGCCTTATTTTCGCATGTTAGGGTGTAATAACCTTTCAATCCTACCTTAAGTTTTGGGTTAACTCAAATACAGTGGCGTCCATTCTGCAGAAACAGAACCAGCACGAAAGGGGCAAAGGTTTGCAGTAGTTATGGGGTAAAGGTTCGCAGTGCAACCTTTGCCGCTCGAACTATTAACATTGTTTCATGTCCCTCTTTTCATTAGGAATCCTTATAACCACGTCTTTTATCTATTAATGGGATTCACATTTTTTGTAATGTAAAAAAATTATGGTTTTCCGGTCAAAAACTGCCTGTTTTCAATCAGAAAATGTTTTTGTAAAATGCTTGAAAATCCATAAATAAAAAATAAAATAAATGAGTACAACACAAAATAAAATAGCTCTGAACCTATTTTACAAGATAAAGGAATTAAATGTTGTTACAAACATTATAGCTTCGAAGGTCTGGTTAGGGAAAAAAACTCTAAATGAGTAATTTCCAGATTTGCAAGTCTTAATTTATAAAAATGCTCCTTGCTCCTTAAAATGTTCCTTGAAATGCTCCTTGCGTCACAATTTTTTGACCGAATTTTATAAAATTTATTACAAAGACTCCTCTTATACATTAAAATAAGTTATGTATCCATTTCAGGTTTAGACATCATTCAGATTATCAAAGTTTAACTTAAGCGTGGAAAAGTAAAACAAAAATTTCACGAGAATTCAGAGTACAAGCATAAAATATTTCCTAAAAATTAATTATTCAACGAAAGCACAAATCAAAACATAACCCTGATCAAAATGTATAAGCAATCTAAATGCAAAATTAAGGAGGTTTAAAATGGATCGCAAGGAGCATTTTAAAACAACATAATAAAAATGCAATTTTTTAAATATAACAAAATAAAATTTAATATTATAAAATTTATAAGGTGTTTGAAAAGGTTTTACTTTAATGACAATTTATGCCCAATTCATATCTCTGAGGTAAAAATTTCAAAAATTGCTTGTAATGTCCCCCATCCCTTAATTTGCTTAATTTTTACGGGTTTAAAAGAAGAGTAAAGCCTAAGATATAATATAACGATAGTGTTAATAGTTGATATTCTAATTGGAAGTTCTTTAGTTTAGAAAAAAATTATTGAGATTAACCCCTTTTCATTTTGTGAATTTCTTTGTTAGATTCAACTTGCCTGTGTTAATGTTGATATTTCATTTTGAAGTTTTTAGTTTAAGAACAAATTTATTGAAGATTAACCGTTCAATTTGTGATTTTCTATATATGTAACACCTTTAAAAAGATTACAAGATGTGAAATAAAATTATTTAGACACTCATTTGTGATTTTCGATGCTATCCAGTAAGAACCACGAGTGGGGTAAAAGGTTGCAGTGCGAACCTTTGCCCCACCGATTGGGGCAAAGGTTCGCAACAGGTCTTTTGGTAAAATTAAAAAAATTCGGTGACTAATATTTCGGGAAAAAATTCATTATTTTATAGAAGGTAGAGGGGATACCCAACTACAATACAGTGACTTTTTGGGGCGATAGGATCAACGGAGGCCCGTAAGAAACCCAAACTCAAAACTGCAAACCTTTGCCCCCACCTACCCTATACAAAAAAATTTGAATTTGGAATTATTTCTTTTTTTTTTTTACCCCTTTTTTTTCTTTTAAAATAAAATTTTTTGGGGGGCCCACATTTGGGGGCCCTAGGCCCGGGTCTACCGGGCCTAATGGAAATCCCGGGCCTGGCTTTCATCGTTATTTTCGAGGTTATTGTTCAATCAAATTAGAATACAAAGAGTACGAAATAGTGTTCAGAAATGAAATTAAATCACAATAAAGGATCCGTTTCTACTAAATTCAAACATTAAATATTTGGTGTCAGAGGCAATGATTGCATACATAATAATTGATTACATTGAGATGGAATAAGTAAAAAATTTAGGTTTGACGTTTACAGTCTGCGATTTTATTTCTACATCAAGATAGGGGACGAAATGTTTCATCCACACAATCAAACATAAGTAAATTATTATTGGAGTAGTACTGATAATATTAAGCAGATTATTACTATTTGAAATAATAACAGATGATAGATAGGCAACCACCATACGACAGAAAATCGTGTAAGTAACATTTTGGGAAGTAATTTTTCTTTGAACCTCTTTTTACAAAACTCTATAACGATAATAAAATTCAGAGACTTGCCTTTCAAATGAGGAAATTTACTTTAAATTTCTATTCAAAGAAAGTATAGTAATGAAGTTATGCCTTTCTCAAAGGTATCCGACTACATTCGGAGCAGTTTTTATCCAAAAACTGTACTTGCGAAAATTTCTGTCTTAGGGCCTGTTCACATAGGAGTTCGGTAGCGGAAGCATAAAAGGAAAGATGTCTCTGAGACGGAAATAAACCAATCATAGGAGTTCAAAATTCCGTTGCTACATGTTTGGAGATTTGTCATTGGTTAAATATATTTCAATACTGTAACTCTTCCTGCCTACCAGACTTCTGCGTGAACAAGACCTTATTTGTAGAAGGAATATATCCCCCAAAATATGAAAATGAGGAAAAAATAGACTATAGGTGTGCACCTTTTTACAAAATTGAGGATTTTTGGTTGAAATTGAGAAAGTTTTGAAATAAACGGCTCTAGTTCTATGAAAAAAGTAATGCATTTATCATCAATTTCTTATTATCATATATACGTAAGACATTCGTGAGTGTAATGGACTAAAAGCTGATCGATATTTCCTAAGACTTTAAGTCTAAAACGTTCTAAAGGTTGAATGAAGAGTTTTGATGAAAGTCAACCGATCGCAGTTATATATTCTGATTTGTTATATACTGTCCTAAGAAATATATTTGTTAGTTTCATATCCTGCAAATTTGGTGTTTACATTGCAATGGTCTTTTCTTTCAAAAATTGCTTCTTTAAGATTTTTGTTTTTATTTCGGGAGATATACGTCGATTGCGGTAATTTGGGCTCGTTTGACAGTCTTGTGAAATCCCGCCATTTGGTGATCTGGGCAAATAGAATCTGCCAGGTTCATGGTCAGGAACCCACAATGCTTTTGCTACTTAAATTTCCAAAACGTGTTTAGGAGATAAAACTCTTGCTTAAAGAGAGTAACTTAGATAAAAGAAATCAAAATAAAAAATTGTGCGGTCGGGGGACCCCGTCAGGAACGAAGTTCCTTACTTATTTTTTCAACTCTAAACGTGATTTAATATGTAGATTTCTATTGATTATATTAGTGTATTTTTGTCACGCCAAAAAGCGCAGCCTTCTTTTATTCAACCAACCAACTCTCTCTCTCTCTCTCTATTTTATTAAAATTAAAAATTTTAATATATAAATTAATTATTTTGATTTAGATATTACCTAGCATAATTTTTAATCGGATTAATTTTATTATTTAATCACCAACAAAAATAAATTAATGACACAATATAAATCAATTAAAACAATAACAAACAATAAGTTTAAACAGAAAGACACGATTCCATAGGGACGGTATAAAATCTTTCAATTAAAGCATTTACAACTGGTCAAAGTTTATATAAAAGATCATGCTGAGGGTCATCATGTTGTGGTTGCTTACTGTTGTCATTTAAAGGTAGAAATTCTCTTATCTTTTCAAAGCGTTTTAAGCGGATGTGTTGTTCCGCAAGCTCCCGATGTTTAGCTCTTTTGATGCTTCTGTGTTTATTTTTATCTCATCCTAAGTTTTAGTCCTGTCATGTAAATATTGTCTACTTTCATTAAATATTTAAAATGATTTAACGTTTAATTATTCCCTTCTAATGGATGGAGTTAGCACTCCATACCACATATATATATATAGTATATATATATACTGTGCTATTCCCAGAATGAGTGGGAATAGAAACGGCCAGCGCTTGTACGGGGATTTGAACCAGGGACCTCTCGCTCCGTAGTGCGATACTCCGTAGTCCGATGCGATAACCATTCAGCCACAGAGTCCTTGAGAAAAAGCTCTTATGAAGGGGGCATAATGATTTTTCGTTACGTGACGACTCCTGCCAGTTCACTCTACTGTAAGCCGCGTAAAAGAACTTCGTTCCAACAAGTAAAATACACAATCATTTAAATGCGATGTTAGCAGCAAACGAATTTATTTAATAAATGAACATAAAGTATTTTCAAGTATAGAACATTTACAGTCATTCCTCAGCATCATTTTTACGACTAAGCCTGTAGTTCATTCGAGACCATTGTTATGGACAGAAGCATGAGGCCTAATCCTGTGCAACTAAATACAGTTTTCAGAAATGAAATTCCATATGCGACAGTGATATTTCCATGGATTTCGGATATGGATGCTGCAAAAATTAATATAAGTCCAACAGAAAATAATATTAGAGCTGACTGTTTCATTCTACTTTTTGGATGCATCATCGCCCTGTTTCCTTCTGTATCTGAAAAAAAAAAAAGATTAAAACAGTTTAATTACATTGTTTCCAAATACTGAATAACGGTTATTTTAATTTCAGTCTTTTTATTTAAGCATTAAACAGTTTTTATTTATGAAAAATTGTCAAAAATATTTATAAATCAAAAATATTGAACGCATAAAATATAGAACAAAAATGTTACTATGGCATCTTTATATTCATTCCTTATACTAAATATCTCCCAAGCTCAAAAGTGGTAGCATGAATTCAGCCAGTCTTATATATGTTGATATATGCATTGAATATCATGATGCATCACATGCATGAGTCGTATATACATTGAAATACGCATCTAATCGGAGCTTCTTGGTGGCCACAAGATTGGACAGTCCCTTCCTATCTAACGTCAAAATCCATGTAGGAGGAAGTGCGACGTCACAGCGTCAGCATATGCCTCCTGTGCAGTCATGGTCACCATGACGTCGAAAAATTAAACTCCCAGAGTTAACATACCATCTGCTGCTACGCAAAATCCGATCGTTTGATTGTGGCCCCAGGTGTGCACAACTGAAATCACGAACACCTCTTTCGATGACTCTGTATGTGTGTGTATATATATATATATATATATATATATATATATATATATATGTATATATATATATATGTCAAAACATAATTGAGAAATACGGGGGGGGGGGGTTGAAATAATAAGAATTTAACAATCAATTTAGCAAAGCGTGTGTATTCTGTGAGGAAATTCTCCTTTTAGAGGCGACAGTCTAGGTCGAAAAGCGAGCGATTCTAGCGAAAGGGTTTATTTTTAAAATAGTACAGGTTTTTGGCGCGGAGTAAAAGTGAACGTCAGCAGATATGGACTTCCAGATGCTCGAAGAGAGGGGTCTGTACATGCGCTGGACTGCATAAACTCTGGAGAAAGTAGGTTTTGGTGGCAAATTGCTGGGGATTCTCGCTGACCGCGGAAGCGCGTGGCTGCGTGCCGAATAAATTATCAAAATGGCGAAACGGAAAAGATTACCCTGGAGGTGGTCAATTGAAGAAAATCAATAAAGAAGGATTAAGAGATCATGGACTGTTGATTGAGCCATTGCCTGCCACTCGCTCACTAAAAAACGGACACGATGATTGCATGCTGGTGAATCCAACACGGGTGAAAACACCATCCCTGTCATATATATATATATATATATATATATATATATATATATATATATATATATATATATATATATGTATATATATATGTATAAATATGTATATATATGTATATATATATATATATACATATATATATATATATATATATATACATACATATATATATATATATATATATATATGTGTGTGTGTGTGTGTGTATGTATGTGTATATGTATGTACGTATGTATGTATAAATATGTAATCCCTGCATTACAACGTGAGACAACATACCGTACAATAACTGTGGCTTTCAAAAAACAAGTTTTGGTAAACAAATGGAGAAAAAAAGAATTAATAAGAACTATGATAATAAGTGCATCAAAAGTTTTGAAGTTTTCCTTCAGACAGTTTTTAAATAAGAATTCAAGTAAAGTTTTACTGTTTGTTGTGTGTAGAGAAATTTGTCGGGGATGTGAGCTGGATGATGCATGTTTGCCTGATGAGCTGGAAATTTGGTGGAAATTATGCCATATTTTCTTAGTAATAGAGTATACTTAGAGGATTAGTACTTACACATACATTTTTCCAGCAAAGAGATTTTTTGGTAAAGAGGCATACAATATGTAAAGGTAAAGAGGATTACATATGCATGTAAAGATTTGTCAAAACAGAGCCAAATAGGGAATTATCCTAATAATAACAGTATCATATAAATAAGCATAAGGGTAATTGCATCTATGATAGTATTGAAGTTAAAAAAGAATTCAGATTAATGTTAATATTATGATCATTTCTGCATAAAAAGTGTGATCAAGATAAAAAATATGTAATATATCATGCGACATTGTTGAGAAAGATTATATCAATAGGGTTATGACTATATACGACAGTTTATACACAGATCACAGTTTAATATTTTTTTCACTAATACGCAAACTTTTGAATTACCTGGACTCTAAAACTGAAAGTGATGCTAAATTATTTCAGTCATATGTTGCAGATTTAGCGTCAGTTTATGATTTTTTCCTAGATGAGAAAAGAAATAAATTATCCGTTCCCTGAATCAGATATTCTGTCTCAGACGAACTATAAGTCTCCATACTTTTTCTGCGCAACTATTGCTTAAAAAAACTAGTAATTTTTACCCAAAAGTAATATGAGGTCATATCTTCCATGCATATTCTACCCTTAGACATATTTTCAAGTTGGCATCTTAGGACAAGTAGTAAACCATCATTTTCTTTCATTTACGTTAGCCCCTTTAGCAATAAATTGGCTTTTCCTAACTTTGTCAATATGGGTTGCCAGTTGTCTCAACCATGGGTCGACAAAAGAAAATTCTTAGAAGTTTGATAGATCAGTAAAGCTTTATGGAGATTTGCTTCTAAAGATGATTTGAAATCAAAATAGCGTAGAAATGGAAGGCACGATCCTTTAGTGCAGGAGTTCCCAGCATGTGGTTCACACCACCTAAGGGGTGGGGGATCATCATGGTTTTATAATATTGAGGAGATGGTAAACTTTCTACTTACCGAAAATCGAACGAAAATTTGAATTTTTTGGGGGGATTGTATAAATATTTTTAAAATATATAAATATTTGAATAAAATGCACTTAAAATATGCAGTGAAAATCAGGATGAAAAGTTGGTGGCTTTAGAAAAGTAAATATTAAAAGTAAGTGAAAAAATATCTTTTTAATGGCTTTTTCTCAAAATGTGTAATTTCCAGATTTGCAAGTCTTTGATATACTCCTTGCGTCATAATTTTTGAGGAAATTTTATAAAATTTATAATAAAGACGCCTCTAATACATAAAAATAAAGTTATGTATACATTTCAGGTTTCGACATCATTCGGATTATCAAAGTTTAACTTAAGTGTAAAAAAGTACAAAAATTTCATGAAAATTCAGAGTACAAGCATAAAAATATGTACTAAAAATTAACTATACAACGAAAGCACAAAGGAATACATAACTCTGTTCAAAATGTAATTATAAGCAATATAAACGCAAAATTAAGGGGAAAAGTTAAAAATTGGATCACAAGAAGTATTTAAAAAACATAATAAAAATTTCAATTTTTTAAATATAAAAAAATTTATAAAATTTTTTAAGGTGTTTGATATAGTTATACTTTGATGAATATATATATATGTAAAATTTCATATCTCTGAGGTAAAAATTTAACAAATCGCTTTCTAATGTCCACCATCCCCTTAAAATAACTTTTTAGCGAATTTCTCCGAAAAAGTTTGTCAGTACTTATCCACCATGATACTGTAGGGCAGTCATGTGTTTTAAAGGAAGAAGTCTCTTCCAAAGCACAAATTCAGGTCGGTGAAAATTTACCGCTTTCATTTGGCGGTAAATAAAAATCGGTTACCTACTATGTACAATGCACAAATTCTAACCGAAAGTTTGTCTTTCCTCAGTCTGTGCTATCAATTTTGGCATCCTTTTTGTAGTTTATCCAGTGGAATAAAATAAATTTATTAAGGTAAGAGTTTTTTTCTTGTTATATAATTCTGGATAAATACAGTAGGTGCGTTATTCTTTTTCTTGAGGTTCTGTTCTGTTCTTTTCTTGTTTTTGCCTACCTTTAGCTGAGGATGATCGTTTCTTAATGTTCTCCATATCATATTTTTTTTTAATTTCATTTTTGTTAAATGAAATATGTAGTTGGAATTAAACTATAATAATTACAAGATAAAAAGAACTTTTTATATACCACGTTTTTAAATTTTCTGTTGAATCAAATAAACTTGGCAATTTTCTCTGAATTGCACAAACCTTCACTTGATTATTCTTTTTCACTTTCTTTTACTTAATTTTAATCACTTTTTAGTCGTTTCCACTATCTTTTTAATTTTTCGCACAATATTTTTGTAAACAAACTAAATTCGCATGTATTCTGTTTTCAAAATCGCAAACGCCGTTACGCGAAAGTGCAAGCATTGAATTCGATAGAAGCGCCACCTTGCGGATTTTTTTGGCTAAAAGTATTAAAAGAATGCATTGTCATCGTCTTCTGAGCTATTCTAAAAGTTTCAAATGTCTAGTTAGTCGGAAAGTTAGTTAAAAATCGATTGCAAGATTTGTACTGGACAAACACACAAACACACAAGAAAGCGAATAAGAACATGGTGAAAACGTCATTTAGAGTGTTTCTTCATGTCTTAAAAGCCTTTTTGAAGAAAATATGCTGGGTGGGAATGAGGTGGTGCGCAGGATGCATAGAAACCACTGAAGGAGGGTTGCGACTCGAAAAAGGTTGGGAAACACGGCTTCAGACCAGAGATAAACCGGAAAGTATCAAAGGCGTAAACAACAGCCCCAATTTGATAAAAATGGAGTAGCAAGAGAATTCGAGATATCAATTTCAACTTTGTCTACGTTATTTTTAAACGCAAAATTTTTAAATGGTTTTCTCATAAGTCTAACTTATATTTCATTTAGACGTTGATCACAACTTAATACATAACTCTAGTTTATTTTTTTTTTCATCCTGACAAACTTTTAAACTCACTATCCTCAAACAGGTTGTAAAAAGTAATTCCACTCTGCACAATACCACACTAAACATCCTACTAACGGGCCGTGGCGACCTTGTGGTACAGCACGCTGGTTTTCGGTGCTGAGGGTGCTCAGATCGAATCCTGGCGAAGCGCCACTAAAATGCCTCTGTTTGTGTCGTCCCTTCATAGGGGGCAATGCTGGTCCGCCTATATGGCGCCCTCATAATAAAATGGCCTGCAAAACTGAGGTGAATTATAGGTGAATGTCTTCGCGACAAGTGCCTCCGCATTGGGAAAAAAAAACATCCTACTAAAAAAATACAAGCATCGATTTACAGCTGTGAAATCTCATCTGATTTTAATTAATAATCATATTATTATTTTAAACTGAATATGTAGGAACCAGCTTATAGTATAAAAACAGAGTTGAAGAAAAAATATATTCTGAACTTACCAGAGTGAAATTAAAAGTCTGTAAGAACTGTAAGTGCTGCAGCACCGTATTCAGTTTAGAATAGTTATGATATACTTTCAATAGTCAGTTCCTCATTTTCATACAATGATTCGCATTTCATCAAAAGGTTGAATATATTTTTTCCTCTCTTATGAATTTTTACTATTATGACTACATTTGCATGAGAATCTAGATAACAATACGAAGACACCACAGAGGAATATCTAGACATCATAAATATTTCAGACATAGTTCGTTATTCTTCTGTAAGCGAATAAATTTTCTAAAAACATCTGAAGAGGGCTACTTTATTTGTAACCACTGGATTTTGTCTTGTGTTGCATATCATCTATTTTCTTCTTCTCTGTGTCTCACATAAACATTAAGTTCTTACTCAACAAACTTATAACTTTTGTATTAATCATTATTTTTTTAAGTTTTGAGTGACTGAATTTTAATTAAATCATCCATACTTTCCGCTATAACAGAGCTTCTTAAACTTTTTTCGTTCATGACCCCTTTTTCTAATCGAGATTTTTTCAAGACCCCGGGAAATAAGGATGTAAATTAATACTGAACATTAGTTTTATTCCTCAATGGTTTCATTTAAATATTTTAAATCATTGATGTTTTATCGAGGTTTGCATAAAATATGAGGAACATGCTTTCAGTATATTTGAAGAAATAAAATAAAATATGTCTTAGATACTCGCAGCGGGCGACAAGAATTAAATTCATGTATCAGAATTAAATTTTCGAGACCCCAAAATTTTGCTTTGCGACCCCTCGTGACCCATAGTTTAAGAAACTCTGCACTATAACTTTAAATTCAAAACTTTATTTTTTAAGTATTCTATAGCCTCTACTTAGCGTTTGGTTACCTTTGTAAAGTTATTCTCTACAGATTCAGCTGTTATTACCATGTTTTAATTAACTTGCTTTCTTGTTTGTTTGTGTATGTGTTTGTCAGATACAAATCTTTCAATCGATTTTTAACAAAATTCCCGACTAGCTAGACATTTGAAACTTTTAGAATAGCTCAGAACACGATGACAATGCATTATTTTAATACTTTTAACCATCTTTAAGCAGAATTTAATCATTTTCAGTTAATTTTGTTTTGCAGACTGGTGCAGCCATCTATTGGCCGGGACGGGAATGAAAAGTTAAACTCAAGTTAGCTTCCAACTAACTTCATTTTCTTTCAAATTGATGGGATAATTCATAAAAAAAAATTTTTAAGTATTTATTAATACATAGAATTGTCAGGTTTATATGATTCAACAGAAAATTTAAAAACATGGTATATAAAAAGTTCTTTTTATCTTGTAATTATTTTTAAGCTATGATTTTTAAGCTAATCGATATAACCTCCTCTCTCGCAAAGTGCTGCTGGAAACAATCAGTGAATCATCTATCTACAAAACCACTAAAATGTTTACTTTCATTTGTTGTTCTTTTTACAGTCACGGCGATAAGGAAACAAGCCCATCAGAAAGTCACCTGTACCACGAGTATCAACTCTAGCTCCTGTTAGTCAGTAATAATCTTTAAAAGTGTGTATATGTGGATAGTACATCCTCCAGCCAAGTGTTGGCCTTTTTTTGTTTGACTTGCCCACATAGCAATCTCGCATTCGAGGAAAACGTAGAGAATTCGAATACGCGTTGGGAAGTTCTTAAATAATTATGTACGGTCGTTCTCACTTGATGGTCTGATTGGCCTTCGTGTAGCAGAAAATGACAGTAGAACTATCAGACAACCAACCTCACAATTGATTTTTACTTTGCTCATACTTTGCTTTACTTTGCTCTTTCAAAACTATTGCTTCCAGAGATCACAACGTTATGGAGAAGAAATGTTTTAGCTTACACTTAAACCTTAGTTTAAATTCGTTTCAATTATTTAAAAATTAAATTTTTGCGTTTTGAAAGAGCGTTATTATTTTTCGCTGTAATTTAAGATTTGTGTTATTTTAGACAGCGAGCTTAGTACGTACGGAAAGTTCCATCAAAATATTTCGTGTATCTTTTTTTAAATATAGTACACGCTGTGAACACAAGTGAGATTTGGTTTTAAAATTTTAATGAATTTTTTAAATAATTATGTATGCGTTTTAAATTATCTGATGCTGTTGGTTTGCAGCTTCAATACCCAAAAGTAAGGATCCAAATATACAGGGTTCCCCCCTTATATCCGTTACCCCCCCCCCTTAACTTCTTAACGGTGACAGCTTAGGTCATAAAGTTGGTGTCTAGATATAGTAAAAAGGCTATGCGCTACTCGATGAGACAACTTAAACGCCATCTACCGGCAAATTTTGGAATTAAGAGGTAAGAGAAACGGTAAACAAAAACTGTACGAGATACGGGGAAAAAGTCAGTTAAAAAGTTGTTTAACATCGTCGATTTAGTAAGAAAAGACACCTTGCGCACATTAATACTAAAAAGAGAATGTATAAAAGGAATATTTGTTTGGTCACGATTTCGAAAGTTGTCATGTCAAAGAGGGGAAGAAAGATCCTGAGACACTTTCCTATCTTCAGGATCATTTATTTATGTTGCTGAAAATGCTCTCTATTAGTCACTATACACATTTACACTCTGGACTGGATTCTCTGGTCTTTTCGAGCTTCGCCCGCGTTTCACGACGCCATAGTGTTGAAAATCAAGACCAAACAAATGGTCCTTTTTTACATTCTGTTTTGAGTATTAATGTGCGCAAGGTGTCTTTTCTTGCTAAATTGAGGATTCTTAAGAACTTTATAATCGACTTTTTTCCCGTATCTCATACCGTTTTTGAGATAAAAATGCTAATTCCAAATTTTACCGCTAGATGGCGTTGTAAGTTGTCTCATTGAGTAGCGCATAGCCATTTATTATACCTAGACACCAACTTTATGGCCAAAGCTGTCACCGTTTAGAAGTGAAGGGGTTGTAACGGATATAGGTGGGAACCCTGTATCATTTGTAAGATGTCCAAATCAAACAAATGAAACAGATGACCATATAATAAAACAAATTAAATATCATTTTTACATTAAATATATAAGACGGCACCAAATTAATAAGTTCATATAAACTACAAAAAACAAAACGCCAGACAACTACTAATTCTGTGTGAAGTTAAAAAGAAATAGTGTCAGTTACATTTTGTTTTTCAGTAATAATGTTCAAATTACTCGTATTAAGTTTTCCGAAAAAGTGCACATCCATTAAAAAATTTGCCTAAAACAAACACTTTTGACTTCTTCCCTTTGCTTCTATTTTATTTTCTTTCATGTCCCTTCAGTTGTTCAATATATCTGCCCACGTGATAATTTTTTCTTCTCAAATGTAACTACATTATATCTGTTTGCTTGAGATATTTCTGTAGATTTCTCGGTCTATACACAAATCACATAATTCACGTAAAAAAGTAGATCTATAGCTGATAAGCCTTAAACCATCATATCACAGTTTATTTGTGTAGAAATTGACTATGAACCAGTGTAAGTGCACTGAAGCTAGAAAAACATAATACATTTTCCAAACTGCTTTAATCAGACTCTTTGAAATACTTTTTATACCTCCAGCGGCTTGGAAATATTAAATATTAAGCGATGTTAATCGATCATATTACAGTTTATTTGTGGATGATTTGACTTTGAACCAGTGTAAGTGTACTGCACCTAGAAAAACACAATACATTTTCCAGACTCCTTTAATCAGACTCTTTAAATACTTTTCATACCTCCAGCGGCTTGAAATATTAAATATTATGTTTCCCCATCATTTTAATATCACATCCATACGTCATCTTCCCACGTTTCGATAACATTACCTCCACTCGATAAGGGCTCTCCCGGGCAGAAGAAGGATGAAAATGCTATCTAATTGCTGATAACTCAACCTAAAATCTCCTGTCATTCAAAAGTATCTTTTCTCTAATTCTCTCGTATTTCAACTAGACACAACCTCTGTCCACTATGTCCTTATGGACCTTATTGTTGGTCATACTGGGGATATTTGAAGCCTATGGAAGATGTCCTCCTTATCAGGCAATATATCCCTGTAGATGCAATGTTATTAACGACAAATTTGGTGATGATTTTGCCATTCTAACTTGTAAACAAATAGATTCTGAGGAAACTCTTGTGAGAATCCTAAATGCAGCTAAGGGAAAGAGGCTCTTTGAGTTCCAGTTAGTAGACAGTTCTTTGAGATTTATACCACATCAAGCATTTTTAGACACAACTTTTGAAGTAAGTGTTCTTTTTATTATTAAAACTGTTATCCCTTTTCTACAACAGGGGAAATTTGATCATGAGAAACTTCATTTTTGACTAAGATTTTCATAGGAAGAGCAAGCAAATTATCATATTTAAAATCAAAATAATTTTCAGATTCAGACATCCATAATAAATTTTATCATTCCATTGTCCAAGTTATTTGATAAGGGATTAAAAATTCAATACTAAAAATTTTCTCACTCTTTTCAGGATACAGTCCCATGTAACTTATTTATTCAATGTATCAAGAAAAATTTCTAGCCTAATAACTAGACAGGAAATTTAGCAATTCATATCAAATCTGATCTCAGAGATACAAGTATGGTGCGACCAAAAGGTTTCATGTTAATAATTGAGTAAATTTTAAAAAATTAACTACTTTTAAATGTTAAATTTTAAAAATCCAAATGACTTTTACTAATATGACTTCTACTTTATCATCTCTTACTTCTATAGTTTCCAATGTTTACTTCAAATAAAAGCAGCTGTGTTGATGACATATTTTATGTACTTCGTACATCACCATCATATTAGGTTGTAAATCTTACAGCTGTAACGCTATATATGAACACTTTCTTGAAAACAGAGTTAAGTTGATTAGTGAGTATGACATAACTTAGAACATTTTTTGGCACGTCTAACTGGGTAGCAAAATGTTCTACGCTCGATTTCACCAGATGTATTTTGAGTCAAGAAAGGATTGGTGAATCCTTGCAGAAGAAGGGTAACCCCTGTTAGCCCGAAACTAATTGCCTATTATATGCTTTACTGCGGAATTCAAATACTGACAAATGATAGTCGCTAAATAATAAAATGATGATAGCTTATGGACTGGTTAGCTTCCACCTCGAGTTGGACTCAAGTTTTCTCGTTACATCAGCTGTACTAATGCGGCGACTGACTTGTAACAAAATGTCGTAATGTAATGAGATGTAACACGAGCATTAGGTAGTCAGTGCATGTCGAGTAATGTGCTCCACTGGACTGTCGGTTTTTTCGCGAATCTCCTTGGTCGCTGCATTACAAGTCAATGCAGGTCACACTGAACTCGTTGAAGGGGAGAACCTTTTGAACCAAACATTCAAAAATTTGAATGTTTGGTTCAAAAGGTTGCATTTGGGAAAAATCATGGGTACATTTGTAATGTAATGCTCACCATCGGCATTTATACTTACATGTATAAAGCAAAGTACAAATTGTAAACTGAAAAGCAGTCTATCTAGTGCCATCAGGGTGAGATTGAATGGATGATCCAACACCATTGTAAATACATGATACGAGTTCTAGCTTGAAGCTTGGGCACGACTAGTAATTACTTTCTGGATGCGCTTGGAGCTTTTTAATTTCAGTTCTTCCTTCACAGTCAAGTTTCAATATATTATCTGTGAGATGCTCAACAGCATTCTGAATTTATAACACTTCCTTTAGTATTTTTCTGTCAAAACTAAAATACTCTTGAGCATTATATAAAATCAATGGTTTGTTCATATTACTAGATCATGATACTTTAAGGTACAAGTGGATTTTGGCAAGACAACAGTGACACTTGACTTTATTTTACAAACAATGGCATACTTTAACCTCTCAGTACTGCAGTTTCATAACCTAAACTTAAGTGGTCACTTACAGCAAGTTGACAAATCAAACTAAACGTGTTCATCAAGGCACCGGCCATAAAACGAGGCAGCCGCATGTAATACCACCTAGCTAACTCACCATCTTTTCTCACATGGCATCCTCATGATCCTTCTGAGATAGTTTCGCTATACATAATTCTTATGCATTCATCAAGAAAACAGAAAGGACTTAACGATAAGGATAGTGAAAGAAAATTTGAGAAGAAGTCAAAACATAAAATAGGCTCATAACTGTAGTAATTGTCATAAATGTTATCATAACTGTAGTTCGGCTACTAGTATGTAAGAAACAGAATAATAAATGTGAAGAACTAGGCCTAACTACTTCTACAGAGGGGAGGAAACAATATGTTGATCAAAATTAAATTGAATACTAGAGGTATATTGATAACTTAAATTCCTCTATAATTATCCAGAAACTTTTAAAAGCATAAGGTTTAATTTTTGCATTCTCCTGTAAAATGATTTCATTCATACTTTATAAATGTGAGTTAGTTTCCTTCCAGTTGAAAACAACCGTGAGTAAATATCTACTTAGATATCGATCAAAACATATGAATGATCTTAACAGATCTCGCTGAATCATGAGAGTTTCAGAACTGCGATCTGTTACGTATGTTTGTTCTCTTCATTTAACATCTTAAAAATTATCTGCTTTTCATCTATACTTGGAACTCAGAATATACTCAAGTTCAAGTTACTGAAGTGCCTTTTATTTTTATCAAATAAAGAAATGATAACTCTTTCCTTCCTTACAGGCAGATTAACATCTGCTCTTTTATAATGCAATCTATCGAGCATTATCGCTGAACTATGGGAAGATGCAGAAGGTTTATTATCAAAATATATGATTCTGTTGATATCATTAATAGCAGTTTGTTTCTTTAACTTGGACTGAAGACTAATCTCATCCATGTTTTTACATTTGAGTATTATGGAATTGTATTATTACATTCAACACTTGATTAGAAAAGAATGGTTAGATCGAAAATACACTATTTGTGTGCATTTAAACATCACTTTATATTCAAAATGCAACATTAATTGAAATGCTTTAACGATAGTTAAACGAAATTGTAATTTCTCCTTCGCGTGTGTCACTATTTTAGTGTAAAAATTCTATTACGGAATAAGACTTATCTAAGAAAAATTACTCTTGAAATGTCGACAGTAAAAAACAATTTTACAGGAAAGCTAAATATTTGAGTCAGTAAGTTGGTGTGATGAAGATACAATAAAGATTTACTTGAAAACGTCATTGTAAGTGGGAAACATGCCATAAATTCCCAAGAGAACTCTGTTTAAAGAAAGCTGAAGCTTCAATTAGTGCAAATGTTATTCCAATAAATTTCTCAAAAATAAATTTTACGCTAAAATATAACACTAAGACTTATTGTTAAAATTACATTTAAAAAACCTACAACGAACATCAGCGTAACAAAAGGGCGGAATATTTGAGTTAATAAGTTGAAACAACAGAGAGGTTTGTTTGAAGAAAACCACAGTGTAGGACAAACTTATAAGGATCGTTGCAACGACTATCTGGCCGGAGCGAGAACTTAACTTGCATCTCCAAACCCTAAGGAACTAATTAAACACTTCCACCGATCTTGGGAAGTGTTATTTTCAGTGACTTCCCTCGCATAATTCCATCTTTCTTTTTGAAGCCAAAGATACTGCATGTTGGTCTGGTCATATTTTAACGAGTTTAATTGTTATTTAACTATTCTACCGTGCTGAATTTTTTCCTCTTAGATAAATACTTTTATGTGCCTGCTATTATAGTTCTTTCCCTTTTGTAAGGACCGTCTTCCCGAAGCAAGAATCAAACTCGCGTCTCAAAAGCTCAAGGAGGTACAACTGAACCATCCCCCAAGAATGTGAAGAAAAGTTATTTTCAATCACTTCCCTTACAACTTATTGATAGCCTTTTCACCAACAAAGGCGATGGTTCTATTTGGTAATCTTATGAAATCCCTAAGTATATATTGTAAAACTATTATAAAGTTACATAAAAGTTCATGGTTCTCGAATTCATGAGAGACTTGGCTGATCTTTTGCCGATGGAAAAATATTACGTTGAATAGTCGTTGAAAGGAGAAAAATTTCGAGATTTACCTCGTTCCCCACGTTAATATTGTACCTCTGATAACTACTTGAAGGTAGATCTTTTAGAAATTCGACCTCTATTCGGAATACATCTAGTCAAAAATACGCAGAACATCAAACTATCAACTTTATGATTGGAGTCCGATTGGGAGGATTTATATTAAGTTCTTTGTCTTTGATTACCTTGACGTCATGTTTAAATACAGTAAAATATGTAATACACAAACCCTGTGATATCCCCAAATATCATAATATGGAAAATGTATCTACAATTTATGTCGTGTAATGATCTTTGGGCACAATGTCTTCTGTTTTAAAGTCCCTATGATTAGTTTAATAATCGCCTATCACCCTTCAATATCTCATGACAAAATTAAGTAACACTTTTCATGTACTCATTGGAATAAAAAAGGTATCAGGTTAATTTTTAAGGGTTAAAAAACTTCCACTTATTCTTGAAATATGATTCTTATGAATAACAATGAAAAAGATGCTTTGATTCAACTTTAAATTGTCTTTTTTTTGTGACCATGCGTCAAAATGAGCTTATAAAAGTAAATAAAATTGGTTAAATAAAACACCTAAAGTTCTTCCATCTTATTTACTTTAAAATTTAAAAATAAAAAATACAAGGAGCTTGTAGACTTAAAGCAAACAAGTTATGTCTTGCTTATTGTTAATTTTAGTCGAAGGATATAAATATTTTTAATCTTTTTCTTTTGACATGACATCAAAATCTCATTACGTCTGTTTCTTATAAGTAACGGTAGATATTACTTTAAACAGCTGACTTTACATGTTTGTACAATAGCTACTGTTTAAAATAAAAATTTCAGTTGGTTGTCATACGTATGGTTTTATTCATACGCTACCTTTTCAACTCCGTTGTAATAAAATCCCTTTCTTTAATCTAGGTTATCAGTCTCGATAATTCAAGCATCAACGCCTTAAGTGACACCGATGTGGCTTTCGCAGGTCTCGAAAACAGTCTCCGTCTTCTAGAAATTATCAACTGTAGCTTCGTCACTAATTGGGACTGGACCCAACTATCTCACTTAAGTCACGTTATGGAAATAGTGGTAATGCACTCTGACCTTCTAGATATTGCCAATGGTTTGAATACTGTTCAAAACATGGAAATAGAATCTTTTGTGTTCAAGGACAACAGCATTCAGTGGCTAGATAGCCATGTATTTGCCCCGTTCAGATTGCTTGAGCGAGTAACCCTCGATAGGAACCTTATCGAACATTTAGAGAGGTCGATGTTCCCGAGACCGGCCAAGCACCTTAGGATTTTAGCTCTGAGGTATTTATATTATTTATAATGAAAAGAAATCTTCTATTCGTCGTGAAAATCTTTTTCAAAAAATTCTTAAGGCTGAAAATGTGTCTACTATTTACAGCTACATAAACGCTGATAATCCAATAAAAATGGTATTTTCAGATAGCCTGAACTTTTCTGCACCTTGCAACAAGATTAATTTTATGAATTTCATCCCCCAAAGGAATTTATGAACGTTTAAAACATACTATATCACATTTTTTCCCCGAATAATTTCAATTTTAAAATATTATTTGCATTTTTTTAAAACGAAAAATGCCGCAAGGTGTAAAATTTCTTTCTCTACTACACAGTACATCTTTTTTTAAATATCTTTAAATCCAAGTCGGCAATCCTTGGACACGTTTTCTCCATACATTAACATTGAAGTGAGTGAATCCAACAGGCTTAGTACACAGCAACCTTAAGACAATGAACTAGCGATCTTACAATTAATTTGGTTGGAAATAACACATTAGCGACAAAAAGCTTTCATTTTTCACTAATGATGATATTAATTTGAACGTGTAAAATAATCGGCAAAAAGTAGTTTTTGTAAGTTACTCCGCAGATTATTCCTGACTTGAAGTTAAGCTGTCTAACAACCAATAACAAAATTTGACAGCTAAAATGAAATTTTCTGAGTTCCGTAAAGGATCAACTTCATCCAGTATTTTTCACCCTTAATCTATTACTATCATCCCTAGCGTGATTTTTTTTCTTGCATCACCTCTACTTCTTTAGGCATTTGTCATAGTGTAGTTCATTGTTTTTCATAATTATATAAATACTAGATGAAAACCTGTACTTCGCTACGGAGTACATTCAAATTAAATACAACGGTCAATGTATGCAATTAATGCCAAAAATATGTATAAATATATTTATAATTTATACAACATTCAATGTATGCAATTGATGTAAAAAAAACGAAAAAATATATTTATAAAAAAATCGAAAAGGATATTTTTATAGACAAAATAATGTAGAAGAAAAATATTCAAATTAAATCTAATAGGACATACTAAAGAATATAGTACAGTTCATGTAGTACAGTTTGAGGATCGTATCTTTTACTGTATTTTAATATTTTTTTGATAATGTCCAGTCGTCTGCCGCATTAGCAAGAAAAGAAAATATTTTGTCTATTTAGTTGTTATGCACGTGACGATAAATTTATTTAAAGTACCAGAAAAAGAAATCACGTGATCGGCATTTAATAAATTAAATTCTAAAAATTAATCTTTAAAAATTCACCAAAAATCAGAAAATGGCGATAAAGATTCGAAAAATATTTCATTTTAAAGGAATTTTTATGATCTTTCTCGTGATATAAATTTTATAACCCTCAAATAATTATTTTAAATGCAAACATAAAAAAGTTACTAAAACAGCTTAAAAATTTCATTTTAAAAAATCTACGAAGAATTTTTCCAAAATCTTTCTTAGTGCACCCATATACTATAAGAAGAATCGCCATGCAAAATTTCAGCACTTTAGATCCAGCGGTTTGGTCAGTCAGTGAGTCAGTCAGTTACGGAACTGTTTTATATATATAGATTAAATATTTATTAATTAATTTAATATTATACGTTTTTTCATAAAACGGTTGTCTCGGTATTCCCAAATCGTAAAGTTGTTAGCATCTCTGACTTCCTGAAACAGGGCGTGGATTCGAATTCCGGATAAGGGATGAACGTTCTCGGGTTGTGCCTAGGGATGCGACATCGATGTCGATGCTTTCAAAACATCGATGTTTTGATGAAAACATCGATTTATTGAAGCCGATGTTTCTTTAATATCGATGTTTTGTGCTCGGTGTTTTACGTTGTCTCGATGTTTTTTTTAATGAAAAAGTACCGTAATAAAAAAAAACTTCCACGTAGCATAATTTTCACACTCAGTAAATGTAAGTCTGAATTCTGAAAAGGACGAATACAAAAGGGGGAATGATTCCTTAGCAAACAGACAAATGGCAATTAACAACCAATGAGGTTCTGGAGTGTCAGGAACATTCCAATCAGAGCGCTTGGAATGTTCCTGACACTCCAGAACCTTCCATGGGGTTTTATTTTACAAATAGTATATACACGAGTGCATCCATTTAAGTTTTTGTTTCGTTCTGGTTTTATATAAGTTGACGTTAATATTATTAGTAAGATGCCTCCCAAAAGTACCGTTTGGAAATCTTTTTACAAAACCTCTGACAAATTGGCGAAATGCAATATTTCCCTTAAGTCCCTTAAAACTTCTAGCAATACCACGAATTTATCTGGACATTTGAAGGCAAAACATGGCGGTATTTACAACGAGAATTTTGAGTCATCAATGTAGCCCAAAGCAACCAAGTTTTTGTCATTTATGTCTGCCCAATCAGAGAGTAAATTTAAATCACCCCTCCCCCCACGACTAACGGAAATAACATTAATGTTAGAGATTACTAAACCAGTTTTAAAAAATGGATGTTCTAAAACATCGATGTTTAAAAACATGGTTTTTGGGCGATGTTTTATTAGCATCGATGTTTTAATATTGAATATCGATGTTTCAAAACATCGATGTTTTGTTATCGATGTCGCATCACTAGTTGTGCCGTCGTAAGGAGTAGTGTTGGTTCACCGACTATATAATGCTCCCATACTAAAGTAGCGAATTATTTCGCGTTGTGGATAGGTCAATGTACCTCCCATGTTCGAAAAGAAAAATTACCTCGAAAATAAATAATTTATAATTTTAATTACATCGATATGTTCAAAAACATAACCTCTAAATAATAAAAAAAAATTTATATAAAAAATGTATTTAATTATATACCTTTAATATAAGATGATATACTATAGAAAAAAAATTTCAGTCTTTTTTAACTAAATTTAGTTCCTCCTATTTAATAGTCATTAGCGCAGAAAAGCCTAATTCTCCAAACCAACTCGCAAAAATTGTTGTAACGAAGTTTCATTTAAAACTATAACGGCCTTAAACTATTTTCAATGAAGAAAAAAAATGATTTATTATAAAATAATCGAACCAAGATACCCAGTTCTTATATATTTTTAACAAAAATTACATTAATATTAATTGTGTAATAACTCTCTTCCCATTTAACCATAGAAAAAAGCCATAATTCAAAATAAAACCAAGAAAAACTCGGCACTCATGACTCTTAGCCCAAATAAACGTTACACCACCAAGTTAATTAAAAAAACTGTTTTCCGCGATTAACATCTTGAGGCTGACAGTCAATTAACTTTAAGAGATTGAGAGTCAAACAATCTTTAAAGGCTGTTTGCACTGCTTGCATGATGTTGGGTATTGCCTATTGAAATTACTCTTATACGTACACTTTATTTCAGTTTGTGTATGAGTAAACTGACTAAAAGTAACCTGAAAATTCGGTGCTTCTGATGGAAGCTCTAAACTTGTTCCAGGAATAGAGTAACTTGTCTACTGGAAAAGATTGTGGGGTTGGCATTCCTAATAACATGTAAATTACGTCTCATAATGAGTAATTATAAACGTAAAATGAAAAAAATTGATATACTCGTTCAAATGTTATTAATATTTGTTGTTGATGTTGTTTTTAAGGCCCCCTGGCCGGAATCTATTCCAGTCCAGGTCCATAGAAGCTTTCGGACACAGGGATTCGGCTCCGGTTTAAAATGGCACCACATGGGTTGGAGTTCGATTTAGCCATGTGCCACCTCATATTTGAACGAGCTGCCCTAGAGGGACATCAAGGGGTATCGTACCCTCTCCCACCCTGACGGACATCATAGAGGGACTCTCCGGTCTACGGATTTAACCTTTTCCTTACGGGGTGGGATAGCATGTATCCCAAGAATATATATATATATATATATATATATATATATATATATATATATATATATATATATATAACCCCCTTAATGACCACTCTTGCAAAAGGTATATGACATTTCTAAAGAGGGAATCGGAAAAATAGGCCCCGTAAGCTAAAGGTTAACGTGCTCATATCCGACCTAGACATGAATTATTTTTCTTTAACGTCACACGTCTATATCGTTATATTGCCGTTCACTCTATCGTAATGAATGTGTTAGCTTATTTTTTTATTCTGTATATTTTGTCTTAGTTTCGGTAAAGAAAAATTATTAAGATCTGAGAAACATTGGAATCGAAATGTACATTAACTAATTCTTGAATGTTGTTTGATCTTTCAGTTACAACAGAATAACTATTTTGCCTCCGGACATATTTGTCGACATGCCAGCCCTTTCGTCTCTGTACTTGACAGGAAATCCACTTCAAATCATTGACGAAGCAGTCTTTAAGCCGGTCTGGAATCAAATAAAACTATTTTTCTTCTACGGTAAGGTACTCCAATTGCCATAAAAATATTCCGCATTGCATGTTTCCCATTGTGTACAACGGTCATAAATTCCCCTCACACACAAGCTTTGTAGGAAAATGTATTCAAATGCCTAACGAGATGAATGAAAAGAATACTTAATTAAGATTGTGGAGAAATGTATAAACCTTGAGTGTTTCATTTCATCAGAAATATTTAGACCATTAATATTTTATTATAATGTCGTTTGAAACAGAGATGGGAAAAGCAATTCCATAGTTTTTAAACTTTTATGTTTCTAATTTATGATGAATATGGTATTTTTTTTTAATTCGCAATGGGATACATGCTCAGAGTACAATTCTCACTTGCGTTTTTTTTCCTTCTACAAAAAGTACCTGAGTGATACAACTGATCAAAGTTAACGAGTCAGTTGAAATTCAAATGTTAGAACATTTTTCCACAAACATATTTAAAATGAGCACATCACTTTAATCTCTTTCGAAAGCATCTTTATTTGTAAAAAATACGTTGTCTGTATACATTAACTGTTTAAGATAAGGAAAATTTATTAACTTTAGTCTTTGTATAAATTAACTGTTTTCAAACTTAAATAAAATGCATACGAGATCTCTTAGAATTTTTTTCCTTTCGAATTTACGCATTACTAACAAAATTCTAGTCTTTCTCATTTAACTTGCAATCTTGCTGCTTGAATTCATTCTGATAAATGCAATTTTTCTTCATTTCACTTTAAAATATGAGCTTCTTTAGATTAAAATGGTTTTAGGTATTTGAATACAAATAAATCTCTTTCTGTAACTAAGGGATTTTGATTTACATAGGATTTTCTATTGTAATCTTCAATGTGTGTTTTATATCTTCAAATTAAATTTGTGTGTTGATTGTTTCTATGACCAAAGTATTTTATTCTAAAGCTTATAACATCCTTTATTTTATTACTTTCGTTTTTCAATATCATCCAGTCTAACACAAACGATATCAGTACTCTCGAAATTATCTACAGCTTAAATCAGAATTATAGAAATTACCTTTCATAGTTTCAAAACTCCTTACTTTTATACTTTATGTTCCTTCCAGTGTATAATTAAGTATGGATGAATGATATGAAGAAATTTAATGATACTGAATCTTCAGCCCACTTTTATTCTAAATTTTAATCTAATATTTAATTAGTTAGTCTCGGTTTTAATTTTCCTAAAAAGACTTTTAAGGATAGCCACAGGAACTGATATGGAAAAAAATGGTTGAATCGGGACATCTGTCAAGGAATCAGTGAGGTAGTCTATTCCCAGAGGGAAACACCCAGGCCCTAATTTTCCATTAGACCTGGTAGGCCCGGGCCTAGGGACCTCCGAATGTTGAGGGCCCCCCAAAAATTTTTATTTTAAAAGAAATAAAATTCTCAATTCAATTTTTTTTATTTTACCTTTTTTAACAGCAATTTTTCTCTATATATCCTTTCAAATTTGATTGATTGGTTCATTATATGTATAGTTATATCTATAGTTCATCATATGTATGTTATAGTCTATATAAGGAATCAATAAGTTTTTCTGGTTGCATTGTATTGGTGTTTTAAATAATGAAGTTAATATGCTGTATTGCTTTTTGTGATTTGATAATGTTCTAGGCTTCTACGCTTCAAATAGCCAATTCTCGGTAAAATGGTACTTTCACAATGATTCATGATTATTTTTTGTGCGTCAATTTTGGAAATTTTATGCCCACATCAATGTTAGGGGGGGCCCATCCCGAGTTGTGCCTATAGTCAAGAATTTTTTAAATCGGTCCCTGGAAACAGGAGCTTTCAAATATAACTTAAAATTCATATTCTGAGGGAGAAAAAATCTTGGTGCAAAAATAAGAATTTCCTGAACCATGGACTTTGGTTTCGCTCTTATTATGGACTCCATAGCATGGCATATTCGACTATTCTCTGCATATATTTATTTCAAATATTTACTGGTGACTGACTAATTGCAGCCAGTCCAGCTCTTATTGGAAAGATCCAAGAGTCTTTGAAATACCACATCACGGTTTGAAATACCACCCACAAAATCCCATTTTAATCAAACATAGAGGTTGCGATTAAATCGCACTCTGTAATACACACTCTAGATCCACGGTTTCCAACCTAGGAGGCGCGACTCCCAGGGGAGGCGCCAAAATTATTTAATAAAAAATCAATGTTCATACCATAATATCTATAAATAAACGAATAAACCATAATATCTATAAATAGACGAATTTGAGTTGACAACCATCGAAAAAGAAAAATTGATAAAATTGTCATGCGATAGGTCACTAAACAAAAGATTCAGAATGAAATCAAAATTCAATTTTGGATGAATCTTAGTGGAGAGTATGAAACTTTGTATTGCAAAGCAATGCAAATGCTTCTACAGTTTGTAACGTCTTATTTAGGCGAAACGGGCTTTTCGGCACTGCCTGCAATGAAAACCAAACATCGAACCAGGTTAACAGTCGAAAAAGAGTTACGAGCGGCATTCTCCACATTGCCCCCAAGATTTGACAAACTTTGTGCCAATAAACAACAACAACCCTCGCATTAAATTTTGATGCGTTAGATGTAGTTTAATTAGTAATTTAATATAAAAATTAGTATGCATGTTCGTATTATTATAGCAAAATCTTGTTATTATTCTGTTAAATGTAGTTTTCATTTTTTTAATACAGTTATTATTATTTAAAGAATGTCTATATTATTATATCTATTAAAAGATAGGGAGGCGCGGGGAAACATTTTTTAGGGAGGCGCGGAAAAATAAATTTAGGGAGGCGTAGTAGGATAAAGGTTGGAAACCACTGCTCTAGATAGAATGGTCGCTAATGCAAAGATAGGCATCTCTAACTATACTCAGCAGCTATGAACCTAAGATTCACCCTTATTATGAACTCCGGAGTATGGCGGGGCCAAAATACACACTGGAAGTAACAATATTCCAAAAGCAGAATTTCTCTAAATTTTTCGGAAAGAACCAAAGTGGTTACCAGTACAGTGGTGGAAATTGATTTATTGAAACATGGTTTTTTTAACCAAAACTTCTTTAATATTCATTGAAAATGCATGCAATTTCATACATTATGCATGCTATGTATAACAAATGATTTACAAAAATGAAATTTCATACATATTAATAAACAAAAACATAAGGTCGAGAATTAGATTTTCGTAACATACAAACATGGAAATTGATTTATGAAATGTCACATTTCATTGGCTATTCTGAAGTAATGTGACAAAAATTTGCATAAAACAAAGTAACGTGACATGTGCAGTAGACATAAAAAGCGTTATATATTGGAAGCAATACGTTTCAGTCATACTTTTCACGATGGGTTAAAGAAAGGTCAATTCCAAAATTAAGAGAAATTATGAAATCGGAACACATATTACCGTATTTCTATAATTTTACACGTTGTGTGTTCTTATTTATTTGTTTATTTATTTATTTATTTTTGTTATAAAATTGTTGAAAAAGAAATCGTTTAAATGGTAAGACTAAACCAACTAGTTTATATATGGCTGAATATCACATAAACGTACATTTTAGAATTTTTTTTTCGTTAAAAAAAAAACTTTTTTTTTTATTTGATTTTTTTTCGCCAAGTCTATAAGTACATTGCAGATAAATTCTGAGTGTGGCAGAGATGGATAACTTGCTTTTGTTATTTTATTAAATTTTTTCCAAATAAAATTCACAATTTTACAATATAAAGTAAAACCCAAAATTAAAACTAAATATATATATATTTTGTCTAAATACATTAGGAAACATAAGACCTTATGTTTTCATTAATTATCAGGCCGAAAAAAAAAATAGTTTGTTCCCGTAACCCGACCAACCCTACAAAAGAACGGAAAAATTACCGACCCTAACTTTTTTTAAGACAAAAAGCCTGCATTAAAAGAAAAAAGAACCACAACAATCCACGCAACATAGCGAAATAGCTTCCGATAAATCGATTAAAAATCAGTATCGAAATCACAGTGATAGATTTTAATCGTGGAATAACTTTTTATTTAAATATAGCAAGATCACATGGAAATTTGATATATCGATATGTTTAAAAAATAATAAAATTTTCAAACATGAAATATTGAAGTTTTGTATGAATAAACCTTTTTTGTTGCATAATGGACTCATTTTAATCTAATATCAATAGATATTTTTTTTTTCATTTGCCGCATTTGTTAAAAATATTTAGCAAAAAAAAAATTTTTTTTCCTACTTACCTACCCTGATTTTTTTGTCCTTGTTACAGGAAACAAACCATTTTTTTGAGTAGGCCTCAGGTAAGAAGTGGTTTCATCTGAGAAATGACTACAGGCAGCAGGACATTTCCAGCATGATAAATCTCTTTTATACATTTAAGGCGGTGAAAGGCAAAGTGGTGTAAGTCAGTAAGTCAAGTGGTGTAAGTCAAAAGAGTTTAACTGCAAAAACTACAAAAAATTCCACCATAAATTGAACAAATTATCATTCATAACAATTATTACAATACTGCAAAAAATAACTAATTACAATTACACTATAAATTGAACATGGAGATTACATATTTGCCCTCAAAGGAAAAAAGTTGAAAATGTGACTTACACCACTTTGCCTTTCAACGCCTCATTTCTTGCCTTGTTTTGTCCCATATTTATTTGATGGAATTTTGAAATAGTAGAGATTTCAATAACTTTTGAGGGCAGTTCTAATCGCATTTCCTCTACTTTCTCTGAGTTTAGAAGAAAAACATTAACTTTACTTTGTTTAAATATTTGAACAAAGTCCTCAGCAGATTTTGTCTCACCACCATGTAGAATAAAGGAATCAGCAGTTCTTTTAAGAGAACCACCAATTCCATCCATTGATCCCTGGCGACGTTGATCATTACCGTGACGTCACGAAAATGACAAATTGTCATTTATTCGTTCTTTACTAAAAAGAATACTTCGGTTAAGCCTAAATCACCACATTCCCGCCTTCTAGTCATCATTTTATACTAAAGTGCAATTTTATTCAAAATTTTAAAACAATATTTATATTTTTGTCATGCGTCGCGAAAATGACAAGCAATAAAAGTACGCACAGCATGTGAACAATGAAAATAACGTTTTTAATTACCTATTTCTAATTTTTTTTCAAATTTTATTCTTCACAAATCGTTCTTGTTGATATCTCATCGAAAATAAACTTTGGAAATAATCGTGGCGACATCTCTTAGTAATATAAGAAAACATTTTCATAAGTCACGAAAATGACGACAAAAGTCGGTGACAAGCAATTTAATTAGTCATTCATCAAAATTACCCTGCTGAAAAAGACGAAAAAGCCTTTTCCTTTGAAAACAATTGTTTTTTTACAAGCCTGAGCAATTGATATTAGTATTATATTATTTTTGTTAGAAAAAAACACACCTTGCAAATAACCATTTGGCCTCGGAGACAGTCATGAAAATGACGAAAATTCATAAAATTTCATAAAAAATACTTAAATTTCTTTAAAATCATAAATTATACTTTGTAGCTCTTTCAAAAGGGTATTTTTAAGGAATAAGAATAAATTTTTATGATTTATTTCATTAAAATTAATAATAAAGACCTGAGACACTAAAATGTACATTTATGTGATATTCAGCCATATATATATGCTATTAATTTTCTTTCATTTCAATTGAATGCATATCAAATTGTTTGTAAAACATCAAACTAAATTATAATATCCTTGTGTATCCTTAATATCACCATTAAAATAATAAGTGGAAGATGTATTAGGTCAAAGCGCTAATTTCTAAAAAATAAGAAATTTTTTAAAATCGTAATCATAATAATTTTTACCAGTTTATAAGAAACCCTCCCTTTTATAAAAATTGCAATAAAATGTCAGTTCTAAGCTATCCCAAATTTGGATTAAGTGGCTCAATTTTTTTTTCCTGTGTTTTGTTTTGTTATTCGAGTTATTATATTCTTGAATTTCTACAAACTTTCATCTTGTATACTTTAGATTCCCCTCTGTCGTGTGACTGTAGACTATCCTGGCTCGTACAATCTGACAACAGTGAAAAATTTATCCATGCCGTTTGTAACAGTCCTGGCCAAGTGAGAGGAAGGGATGTATCAAGTATACAAACTCACGAAGTGTGGTGTTAAATGAAGTCTTGTCGCAGGAGGATTTCACGTTCAATAAAATAGCATTGCACTCGGAAAGGAATTAATGTTATTTCACCCTTTGGACAGATAAATCTATGCATTTTTCAAACCAGTGATTTACTCTGTTTAACTGGTACAGTGGACATCTTCAAGGACGCATTTCAAGCTAAAGTATTATTAGATCCTGTTGACAGGAAAATATGAATATTTTTAATAAAAAATAAATAATTGGTTTTTTTTCTTATATCGTTAAGCTTATGGGTGCATGAATATATTTACCTAATCATTAGCATACTGCGTTTGGAGTAAGTAGCATTGTAACAGATTTTTTAAAAACAGTTATCTCTCATTAAAAGTTTATTTCACGTAAATACTTTTTATATCAAGTAATCATATACTGATTAACTTCTCTACTTTTAATTTATAATCAAGACTCTGCGAAAGGCAACCATAAGTGTAAAAAAGTAGTAGTGTACACAAAACTTTAAAGACGTAATAATGAAATTTTTAACATATTCTTACATAAGGTGTTTTGCAAACTTATTAATTGCAAAAAAAAGGGGTTAAATATGATGTACACAAAATAATGTTTTTTCCTGTAAGAAAAATCAGGTACTTAAAAACAAGAGACCTCTTCAAAAATTCGGGAAAGTTATACGGAATTCTTACGTAATCCAAACTTTGATATTTTATACTCTTTTTCTTTCTAACAGTATAATAACCATCTTCTAATATAAGTACTTGTTGTTATTCCTAATGTCCCTTGGCTGGAGGTGCCAGACCAGGTCCATATAGGCTTCGGGCTAAGTAGTGCGGCTCCGGTTTATAATACCAACACAAGGGGTCAGAGTCCAACTTGGCTAGGTGCCATCACAATTTTGACCGAGCAACCCCCAGGGGCGACATCTGGGGGAATCGTACTCCCCCCCCCCCACTAACCTCATAGAAGGACTTTCCGGTCTAGACAAAAAGGTATTTTAAGGCACTTGTCAGAATTCGATCCTAGCACCCTCAATACCGAAAGCCGACGCGCTACCGACAGGCTACCTCTGGCCCACAAGTACCTGTATTCCAACCGAATGTTCTAAGGTTGATTCCGGTATTGTACCAACTGATCCACCGTAGTGAACAGAGAAACTTTCGAGTTTCAAAACATTCCTCAGACCTTATTTTTTGGTTTCCTTTTTTATAGCAGTTCTTGACAAAACCTCTCATACATACTGTTTCGTACGAAAAACGAGTCCTTAATAATTTAAATTAATTTATTTTTATTTTTAAGTACGAAACTCGGGTATTTTAAGTTTAACAATTCTTGACTACGACAGCCGAAGTTTAATAACTCGATACGTAGTGATCCTACTTCACGACTAACATTAGATAGCTAAAATTATTAGTTTTTTAGAACTGTAAAAAGGACATACTTTATAGTTTGCTTTTATTGTTCTGACACATATAAAATATATTGAAAAGAAATTTTCTACGACATTTTCTGAAAACGGAATACATGTAGGAAGATTTTGGGACACAAATTAAATCCTCCTTGTATTGTTGATAATCTTAAAACTTATTACATAACATCATGTTTCCTTAATATAAATATATATATATATATATATATATATATATATATATATATATATATATATATATATATATATATGTTCGTACACTTACGATTTTCAAAGAAATAGGGGTCTATCCATTAATTAAAATGAATATTTCAGAGTGAGTATTTAATAATAAGATCTATAATCTATTCTTAACAAAACTACATGAAATATTTTCAAAACAGTAAAACTTTATTTTTAAGAAACCAGTAATCAAAAAGTAACAAAAACTTTATCTAACAAAAATCATCGTACACTGAAATATTTTCGGATAAATTCATAATTAAAATTATCGTCTGGCACTTTACTTTTATTTTTGAATTGTGGTGGCATTTAAAATATCGTTTGGCTTTAATTTTTGCTTGCCTACTCCGTAATATTCTATTTATTATTTAAAAATGGCTCGTAGTCGTAAAGAAACAACAAACAACATTCGAAAATTGATTATTTTTCATCATAGTAGTGGTAAATCAGTTCGGAATATTACTAAATTGCTTAACTTATCCCATTCTACTGTGAAGTATGTGATAAAACGTTTTAAAGAAGAAAATAGGATCGAAAACAAGGTAAGAAAAGGTCGTCCGGCAAAGTTAACTAAACATGTTCAGAGATTTATAATTAGAAAATTTGTGAAAAATCCACATTTGAGTGCTGAAAAAGTTTCTGCAGAATTTAATGAAACATTTTCTACTTCAATTTCACCTGAAACTGTTCGACGAGTTCTCAGAACAGCTGGATTACGTGGGCGTTCTGCCCGTCGAAATTTTTTTGTGAGTGAGAAAAACAGAAAGCTTAGGCTTTCCTTCGCACTATCAATGATAAATAAGCCCCAAACGTATTGGAATAATGTCTTATTTGCCGATGAAAGCAAGTTTAACATTTTTGGTTCCGATGGAAGTATAATTGTATGGAGAAGAAAAAATGAGGAACGTAATCCCAAGAACTTAATAGGAACAGTTAAGCATGGCGGTAGAGGTGTCCTTGTGTGGGGGTGCATGTCAACATCAGGACTAGGTAATTTGGTACTTAATGGCATAATGAATCATACTGTTTATATAAATATTTTAAAAGACAATTTAAAATTATCAGCCCAAAATTTGGGTATTGGAAACAATTTTGTTTTTTATCAAGATAACGATTCTAAGCACACGGCTCTCAACGTTCACCTCTGATGTCTCTTTAATTGTCCACCAGTTTTGAAAACACCACCTAAATCGCCAGATTTAAACCCAATAGAACATATTTGGAGAGAACTGGAGGTTCGAGTACGAAAACACGACATTCACACGAAAAGCGAACTAAAAACAATTATGATGGAAGAATGGATGAACATTAATGCAGAAATTACAAAAGAACTGGTGCTATCTATTCCCAGACGTTTAAAAGATGTTGTGGATGCTAAAGGATATTCTACTAAATATTAGTTTAATGAAAAATTAGAATATTTACTAATATGTAGAGATTTTTTACAAGAGTACGATGACTTTTGTGAGATAAAGTTTTTGTTACTTTTTGATTATTGGTTTCTTAAAAATAAAGTTTTACTATGTTTTCAAAATATTTCATGTAGTTTTGTTAAGAATAGATTATAGATCTTATTATTAAATACCCATTCTGAAATATTCATTTTAATTAATGGATAGACCCCTATTTCATTGAAAATTGTTAATGTACGAACACTTTGGGGAGCCACTGTATATACATATATATATATATATATATATATATATATATATATATATATATATATATATATATATATATATATATATATATATATATATACACTGAAGTGCCACTGAATTAGGGATACCTACCTAGTAACTAGTTGGGCCTCCTCTGGCCTTGATAGCGGCTGCCACATGACGAGGCATAGATTCAACAAGTTTCTGGAAACGTTCCACGGGAATGGCTTGCCAAATATTGGCTAAAGCTGTCCATAATTCAGTAAGGTTCTTTGGCACTGTGTGATGGCCTTTCACGCCTTGTTCCAAAACATCCCAAAGATGTTCAATAGGATTTAAGTCTGGGCTTCTAGGTGGCCAATTCATGACAGAGAAGTCAGAGGAATGCTCATCCAACCTGCCAGTAGCCAACCGGGACTTGTGAGAGGTACAGTTGTCTTGCTGGAAAACTCCATTACCGTGCGGATAACAGAACAGCATAAACGGATGGAGGTGATCACCCAGCAACTCTACGTACCGAATTGCACGCACCAAAGATCCCAAACTGTGCCACGAAAAAACACCCCAGACCATGATTGAGCCACCATGCCCTTGTACAGTTCCAGCCAGGCATGCAGGATCCATGGCTTCATGAGCCTGACGCCATATTCTCAGCCTCCCGTCGGCGTTAAGTAGTCGGAATCGAGACTCATCACTCCATGCTACTCGTTTCCAGTCCTCTACACTCCAGTCTCTGTGCTCTCTTGCCCAGGCAAGACGTGCAGCCCGATGGCGAGTATAGAGAAATGGTACTCTCGTAGGTCGACAGCTCCAGAAACCCATACGGTGAAGCGAGCGTTGCACAATCCGTTTACTGACTGTACGACTGGCACCGTCATTAAACTGGGTGGTAATTTGAGCTAATGTTTGGTTTCGCTGGCTACGTACAATACGCCTGAGCCGTCTCTCACCACGCACTGTCAAGGCTAATTGTCCTTTGCAGTTTGCCCGATCGCTAGTTTTTTTTCCACCATCCATGTATTCTTGGTATACTCTTGACACTGTCGACCTTGAAAATCCTAGCTGTCTGACGATTTCGGAAATTGAATGGCCCATGCGTCGCGCACCTACGACTTGTCCGCGATCGAAGGCGTCTAAATCAGGCAGTTTACCCATACTGGCAATTCCAACAACTAATTCAGAACAACCACAGTACGCGCTATATATGCAGTTACCACAACGCCCTCACTTGCGCATACATGATGCGCAGCGCTACACAATTTGCATAGGCTTTGCTATCCCTAATTCAGTGGCACTTCAGTGTATATAAGAGGAGTTTTGTAACGAAAATGCTTTCACGTAGACTTTCTAACAATGGCTATAAGCTAGAAAGTTAATATCAGATGTACTGACAATGGTTTTTGAAACAACAGATTTGAGTCGAAAATTATTGCATAGAAGTTATATGGGGAAATTTTAGTGAAATGTTAATGAAAGATTTTTGAATTAAAAATTTTCCAAAAGACTTTTCATAGATCTTAAAACTTTTTATGGATCATTGGTACGGTCGAGTGTCTCCGGACAAATGCCTACCAGAATGGGAAAAAAAATTGAGCAGGCAGTTACTCGTATATTCAATTCAAAGAAGGAAGAGCTTTCAAGCTTACGTTGTACACTTACCTAAAAAATGTTTGATTGATATAACCCTTGAAGCATAAAGAACTTAATTCATACTAATAACATAAATTTCAAATATATGAAATTTACAAAAAAATTATAAGAAGTATATTATGCTTTAAGAGAACTAACATTTAAATATGAAATATATGTGCAAAATGATCCGTTCAATTTTTAAAAAATTCTCAGAGTTAATGAATCAGTTAAAAGTTAAAATCAGTAAAAAAATAATTAAATTAAATTAAATAATGAAATTTCTTCTGACATCAATCGATTGTAATTAAAAATATTTTCACAAAGATTTTTTTTTATTCTAATGCTACTGAATGGGAGAAATCAATATTCTTTCAGGGTATTTATAGAGGAGATAATTTAGCGCTTTGAATATAGATATTTTTTCTTATCATTTTGGCATTAGTGCATGGTATGTATGGAAGATATTTTTGCCTATTTATCGGCAGAAAAGGGGCAGATTTCTGTTTTAAGTACCTCTCTTTCAAATTTGTATATAAGTCTAAAGACTTGTTTATTTCTAACTTTCTCATTTCACGGGATTTATGCACAGAATACTTGGCCCAATGGACTATGCTGAAATTTTAGTAGGATACATGGGAGAAATTTTTTTGCCTCCTTATCTAAAGAAAGGTGATAATTTCTTTTGAAACTGTGTCTGTTTTCAGATCATTTCTCACCAATCACTACGAAGTTTTCTATTTTAATGATTCTGGATTCTCTGTAACTATACTCTGAACTCCTAATTGACGCCTTAATTTATCCGTATAAAAGAGTGTGCCTGCACAGAAAATTGAAAACACGGATAATCTAAAAATATCCTTATGTACGCAGAAAAAAAATTCATAGATTTGGAAAACTTTTCATAGATTTCAAATGAATGTCATGGGGAATTTAACAAGACGTCAAAATACGTATAATGAAAAGGAGTGGTTAAAATTAAAACTTAATTTTTATATATTCAATTTCATATCTTTGGAAGTCTGAGCTTTATGAACGTACATGTGCCTGTCGGGATTTTTTTTAAACATTTATGCTAAAATAAGCATTGTCTTTAGCATTTAAGTAGTTCATTTCCACTCTCTAGCCAAAAACCACTTCTATGGGCATGTACCAATTCGAGAAAATTGACATTTCATTAATTATTAACTAAAATTCCGCTGTATTATAAAATCGCGTAACTAAAAATTTGATTGTCGTGCCAGGCGTTCTCTACCAGGAAAGGGGATGACGCCGTGGGGTCTTAGGAGGGGAGAACCCACAGTGATCAGCATGTGTGATGGTGCATGTACACACAAGCGAATCAGCTCCCCCCGTCCCCTCTTGACGGGGTCTATTAGTCACGCTCGTCCCGTTGATGATTCGTCTCCGACCGCTCCTCTACACACTTCGCTCTCAGTTTCGCGTATGTGTAGTTGTAGTATTAGGTAGTTTGAGAGAACAGTGCGTGAGGGTGAGGTATGATCCCGAAGACGCACTGGGTTTTTGTTTGCTCTCAGTCAGGTTTGGTTTAGTTCAGAGCACTACGATCATTTTTTTGCTACGCGAGGGCTAATTAGACCGGGGCCTACAGCTTAAAGCCGATTCCGAACGGCTACAAACATCCATGCTAATAGTAGGAGTCGAACCCACAGATTCTGGTACCGAAAGCCTTCAGCGCCCTAGTCATTCGACCATCGTCCGGCGAAAATTCAGATGACTGAGGTAGAGATTAGTTAATTTTAATGTTGTACATAAGTTTTGAGAATAAGTTTAAGCATTGTGTTTGTTGTGAGTCGTATGAATAAAATGTTTTTAATATCCACTGGAGTGGTGTTGAATTCGTTACTGATACCGTGGACGATCAGAGAAAGATCGAGGAAGGACGACATTGATGTTAGTTTATAAAAAATATTACAGTTTTTAAAAAATGGAAAAATCTTGATTTTGTGCTTCAAAATTATAACTTTCAGAGATTTTGGGGGTTTCGTCAGATAAGTTGTATTTGAAGTTTGCGCGTCATGTTAGCAATCTTTCGAATAATTTGCATTTTATTTGCAACCCCTTTTTTTTTGGGGGGGGGGGGGGGGAACAATTTGAATTTTAGTGTAGCTTTCATATTTCGGGATTTCTGCATATTAAGTGCAATGAAGAATTTTAAAGTTGATACAAAGGAAGATTTTTGCTTCTTTATTTTAAAATAAATAATTGATTCTTAGAAAGTCGGCCCTTATTTAAGTTACTTTTTCTCAAAATTTGATTCAAATCTTTCATAAATTCCTCTCGGTTTCGTTTTTATGTGTACTATATTTCTTGAAACATGTCTTAAAGTGAATAAGTAGTAATGAACGCCATAAGTGAAAATTATGGCGTCACATACGCAGCACCACGATAGACATAATATTCATTTTGCATCCTTTGTACTCCAGACAAGCGAGAAAATAATAATAAAAATAAAGATAAGAAACTGAAAATTGCCATTTGTTTATCCTTTATCGCTTGACAGCATCAGGTTCATCTGTCTTCTTTTCCATAAAATCTGGCCGCTTCAGACTAATGAGAAAATGTATTCACTTCAGATTGCCATTGCCCTCCCTCTTGCATTTATCGTATTCCTTTGCACAAATTCTGAAGCTGGATGTCCTAATCCTCACTTGCTGCATCCGTGCACTTGTCTGGGGAGCACATCTGTGCTCACGTGCGAAGATCTTAACAATGAAGAGAGGCTGAAATCTGTCACAGAAGCGTCCAGGGGCAAGGGAATAGTTGGAATTGAGTTGTTTTCAGTTGCTATTCGTTTTATACCAGAAGACGCTTTCCAGGGATTGAATATAAAAGTAAGTAATTCAAAGAAGATTAGAAAATGTTTTTGGCCTGATAACTATCAAAGTAAATAAAGTCCTTGAAAATAAATTATAAATTTGAAGATTATTACAGAATGAACAATACACATGTTTTTTTTTTCTCCCGACAAAATGAAGTCGTGGAATTTCAAATACAAATTTTAGATCATTAATTATTCTGAATTCTAAATAAGAAAGAAGAATATAGCAATACCAAATGATGCAGAAAATTTTTGTCTGGACTGGAATCAGTGTAGCATTTATAATAGCATAGTCAGATATAGTCTCAATTAAGGCAGAGTAACTTGATAAACTAAAAATGACGGCCTATGTAGAACTGGGTCTAAATGTACTCCATATAATGCTTTATTTTTATGGAGAAATGCCCCAGAATGCTGACATACTATCGAGAGATAACCCAGTCAATGTCAATTGCATCCGAACTGGGTAAAGATAACATTAAAGTGATATTCATTCCGGAGAAGCAGGTGCTCCATTTTCAAGGATTTTAACCCTGATACGGAAAGGAAGAATTGAAATCAATTAAAAATTTGGCATTTAAATAATTATGCTGTAAAAGTAACAATATGGGTTATTATGCACAATTAAAAAATGAATACAATAAATAGATCTAAAAAAACAATAAAATACGTTGAAATAGATAGTATTTCTCATAACATTCATTTCTCATTTCGTTTATTTATATAATTCGCCATTGAATTTGAGGGAAACTACTGTTGTGAAGTTGATTTTAAAATACAGGGTGTCCGGGCGAGAGGTATCCAAAAGTTATGACCTATTTTTACAGAACTACCCATTAGAATTTAAAAATATTTATTTAAATAGAAAGAAGATCTCACCAAGTTTTAATATCAATCATAGATTTCAATGTGTGCACCTTTTGTAGCACGACTAACGTCCAAATGGTAATCTAGTTCTCTCTAAGTGTTTCGTAGCATAAATAATTGATTCTTAATTATTACATGAATTGCTTGGGGATTCCTTAAATCCGTTGTGTATAAATAAAAAATTGAAACTGTAGATGAGTTGAAGAAGCGTATCATTCAAGCAGTTCGTGTAATAACTCCTGATAAACTACGAAACACTTGGAGAGAACTGGATTACCATTTAGACGTTTGTCGTACTACAAAACGTGCACACATCGAAATCTATGATACTATGAGTGAAATCTATGATTGATATTAAAACTTGGTGAGATCTTCTTTCTATTTAAATATATTTTTTTTAATTCTAATGGGTAGTTCCCTAAAAATAATCCATAACTTTTGGATACTTTTAGCTCGGACATCCTGTATCTTAAATATATGGAGAACTACTAATGTGTAGATCTGAAAATGCTACTTTTATCTTCTCTGTAGGTACTCAGATATCCGACGTAGGTCTTTTCACATAGGAGCCATTAATAAATGCCGGAACTACTGACCAATTGCTAAAAACGGCAGTAAAGGAATTGTAAGACAGTACGAGTGTATCGACATAGAACAGCGTGTGTTCGTATCTGGAAATGGGGTGTTTAGTGACACAGTAGCTCCAAGAGCATCTCTACTGTATTTATTTAGGAAGGTTTCTTCATTGAATATCTCTCATACTTTATGAAATATTCAGATAACGACCCTACTAGATAGAATGTTTCAAATTTTAGTTATTAATACAATTTTAAAAAGTATTTAACCATAGAAATTAAATTATCTACAGACATATTCATTTTAAAATAAAATTTGCGGTTTATATCTAAAAGCAATTTTCCCATAAACAGTACATTTTAAATAATTTATCAAATGATAAACTAAACTAAACTCATGGCGCAACAGTCCGATGTGGACCAAGGCCGGCGGTGCCCATCTCCGCTTTTTTGACCGTGGGATTGGGGTGCCATACAGCATATGTCTCAGTCAGGTTGAAAAAAAATGATAAGTGTGAAATGATAATTGGTTTAAAATTACTTATCCTAATAATTATTATATTCTTGAAGAAATTCAGTTGAACATCATATGATAATAAATTGCACCAAAATTATTTATCGACTTCATTAAATAATTATATATTTTCAAGCCTTGAAATTTTAATTAATTGACAAAAGCAAAAAATGAAATAATTTTATCACAGAAATGCTACCATTATTTGCAGAATAGTGCGAAGAAAACTTATTGAACCTATTCAATATTAAAATTATGAACCATGATTAATATCCATCTCAATCCCCTGTACTTTTTACGTCTTAAAAAAGTTTTATAAAATTTCTAACAATATTATCTGCGTTAAATAAACTTTTTTCAATAAAAAAAATCTTAATACAAAAGTTTAAAATTTTACAAAAAGTATATAAAAATTAACAGTCTAAAAATTATTTAATTTTGTTTTCTATCAGTAGAATTCAAACGAATAACTTCTAAAGAAGAAGCATGCATGTTGGGCTTAGATAGAAATAAATAATGCCTAAAAACTAAGTTATGAGTAATTTTCATTAATTTCGTTCGTTTGTAAATGAATTTTGTAAAAACTCTTCCCTAAACTCTGTTTTCTTTTTATATTCTTTTTCAGTTCCTCAACATAAAAAATTCTAGCATTTTAGCACTAAGTGAAACAGGTCGGGCCTTTTTGGGCCTCGAAAAGAGTCTCAAGTCCTTCAAAGTAGACAATTGTCCTTTTGTAAGTAGATGGGAATGGACCCAACTAGCCAATCTAACCAAGCTGGAGGAGTTGGAATTTTCTGATTCTGCACTGTTAGAACTTGGTCCGGATTTTCTTAGTTTGTCAAAACTACCAATTTTGAATTTGAAGTTTTTGAATGCGAATATTCAAGTAGTTCCAGAAAATGTATTTGCTAGTTTTAAGGACCTGAATAAAGTAGCGCTGGACAAAAATAGTTTGATGGAGATCCGTAGATCTATGTTTCCTAGGCCTGCCAAGAAGCTTACATCCATCGGACTTAGGTAAGTAAATATATTGGACTAAAATGAGATACCGGAATTAAGCAATTAGCAAAATCATTAAATGGACTCACCAAGTAGTGAGGAAATACTGTGTGCTTTTTTTTATTTTATTTTGTTTTTAAGACGCACTTTTTTACATAAAAAAATCGACTTAAAATTTGGGTGCGTCTTATGGTCCGAAGGTAACAAACATTAAAATAAAACGAATATTTTATTAGATATTTTGTATATATTTATTATATATATTTTTATATATATTATTTATTATATTTATTATATGCATTTTTTTTATCTTTATTGAGTAAGAAATTGAAAATATCGTTATAAACTTAACAAAATACAAAATATTTTTAACGTAGGATTACGTTCCTCCATAACGGTCCTCCGGAAAGCAAAATTTCAGATTCACGCTAAATCCGTCCGTCCATACCTCGCGAGTTATAATTTTGACAGCGCGCCAAACCCAGTCTGTATCGCTTGGACAAGCAGTAAACAGTTAAAAGTACCAAAATGCGTCAAAATTTTGACATACATACATACATATATATATATATATATATATATATATATATATATATATATATATATATATATATATATATATATATACAAAAGAGGTAAGCAACGATAAGTAATCCTACGTTATTATCCCGCGGTAGTTTCGTTAGAAGAGACTACCTGATTTTTTTTTCTAAAAATCCCATAAATTTGAGGTGCTTCTTATGGTCCATAAAATACGGTTATCCAAGAGTTATCGTTGCAGTGTAACTAATCGTTAACTTCGTTCCGTTAGTCGATTTTCGTCAATAAGTAAACATGACAGGCAGATCTCTTCCAATGCATTATATATTAATAATCCCTTTTATTGTTGTTTATTCATTCTTAAAGAATAGTTAAAAAAATAAATTCTGAGCTGTAAACCTTCCTCTTGTGTTTATTACATTATGTGCTATACTTAAACAGATCTGTTTGAATGGGCATCACACAAAACCTTTTCAGGGCTTGAAAAAGCAATGTCTAAGGGTTAACATTCGATAATGCTTATATTCTTTAAAAGCAGTATAATGTGGAAATCTCTGAACCAGATAGAAATTAGTCTTATTTGAGAGAACAAAGCCTGAGCCCCGAAAGACTTTTCAATTGCTGTAAGTTTGATTTCTCTTGACAACTTAAAGAATCGCATACTTCCGAGGGTTCTCTACGCTCAACAAACATTAAAATAAAATGAATATTTTATTATATATTTTGTATATATTTATTATATATATTTTTATATATATATTATTTATTATATTTATTATATGCATTTTTTTTATCTTTATGGGGTAAGAAATTGAAAATATCGTTATAAACTTAGCAAAATACAAAATATTTTTAACGTAGGATTACGTTCCTCCATAACGGTCCTCCGGAAAGCAAAATTTCAGATTCACGCTAAATCCGTCCGTCCGTACCTCGCGAGTTATAATTTTGACAGCGTGCCAAACCCAGTCAGTATCGCTTGGACAAGCAGTAAACAGTTAAAAGTACCAAAATGCGTCAAAATTTTGACATACATACATACATATATATATATATATATATATATATATATATATATATATATATATATATATATATATATATATATATATATATATATATATATATATATGTGTGTATGTATTATATATTATATATGTATGTTAAATAAAAAATTAACAGGAGTTAATTTTTTATTTTATTGAGATGTGTAAATCATTTTACATATGAATGAGGTTACACGTGGAAGTCGGTCACAAAATGAAGAGAAAACAACTTACAGGAATAAACTCTCGAATTGATTAAAATATTATTCAAGCCTTTGAAAATGAAAAAAGCATGATGTAAATAAACTTTTTTAAGGTTGCGAATGTTGCATTCATCATAATTCTCAGCTTTGTACCAACAGAAATAATATAATCATTCGTTTCTATACACTTAAGAATGTTGAAGAATTTAAAGATTGTAGGGTATTATAAACCCCTTTAGTTTCATCCTGATATATTTTCTATGTTTCTACGTGCAATGAAAAATTTTCCGTACCACATAATTAGCAAAAAATAATAATAATAATGTCGGGAAACGTAAAGTTAACTGTTTTAAATCTGCTAGTAATGTGTTTAAAACGGAATGTGAGGTATAAAATATGGTATTTATAGTATGGTGTTGCAACTCCAAATTGACGATCTCTAGAGGGCGCTGCAACACACTCTCTCCCTATGTAAGTATTTTTGTTTTTGAGAGCAGAGAAAGCGAGTAAGCGAGACTGGGATGAGCTATGGAGCTCCACTTTTCGAATCCCAGAACATAAGACTATAAGATTTATTGTCCGTTTTGTGATGTCCGTAACATAGAAAATAGATGTAATTTAGTGTAGACTGTACTGCTTCATTTACAACCCTGGATCGGACAGTAGAATCGCCCAATATGGTAAATAGTGTTTCTAGATTTATCATACTACACTCGACATATTACTTCGGAGGCTTTTTGAACTCATAACTTTGAGCTGAATGAGTTGAAACTATCAATAATTGCCTTCGGCCAGGTCAACAGAGAAATATTTTGTAAATATTTAAATTATATTTGTTCTTCGTAATTTTCAGTATTAGTTAATAAGTAAACAGAGTGAATCCACTCTGTTTAGCTTCTAGTTCCAAGGAGTTCTTATCTTTACACTGTCTGTAGCATATGTAACAAAATAAACTCGTGTAATTGTATATTTGCGTTGGTTAACGAATGAGCGACTCCTGAACGCTTACCTAAACAGTAATAACTCATAGTTTTCCAGAAATTTTCAGCAATAACTACTAATTGAAATAATATTTCCTAGCTTTAAGTTTAAATGTCTTTAAGTAAGAAATAGACTTATTCTTTGTATTAATTTAATATGATGCAAATACTTAATTTTAAAATATTTCCATTTTAAGGCCGCTGTGTACTAACCCTATTGGATTCGCTCACCTCAATGTTAACCTATGGAGAAAATGTGTCTACTATTTACAGCTGCATAAATGATGGTAATCAAATAAAAATGGTATGTTCAGATAGCCCGAACTTTTCTGCACCTTGCAACAGGATTCATTTTAAAAATTTTGTCCACCAAAGGAATTTATGAGCGTTTAAAACACACTATACCAGATTTATTCCCCGAAAAGTTTTAATTTAAAAATATTATTTGCATTTTTTTAAAAATTGAAAAATGCCCCAAGGTGTAAAATTTCTTTCTCTGTTACGGAGTACAGTTTAATAAAAACTATAAATCCGATTCCGCAATCTTTGGACATATTTTCTCCATAGGTTAACATTGATGTGAGCAAAACCAATAGGGTTAGTACATAACAGCCTTAATGCATTAAATTTGATTTTTCTAACTTTCTTATTTTTCCTTCCAGTCACAACCGTATTAGATTCTTGCCAACTGATATGTTCCTCGAAATGCCTGTGCTCAAATATCTCTATCTAGGGGCTAATCCAGTATATGTTCTGGATGAGAAAATATTTAAACCTGTATGGAAACAAATCAGCATGTTCATTCTTCATGGTAAGATATTACTATAAAAAAACGGGAAAAAAATTTAGTCAAATTCGCTAAAATTCACCCAGAAAGGAATGTGTTTTTTGACTTGATGTATTTATTGGGATAATTTCATACAAATATTAATCTATCATGTTTAGTTTTGTTTAACTTGTGCAGATTTCATGGAAAATCTTTGTATATAAAATTACTCCTTAAAATGTCTATAAGGAGGAAAAAAAATTATTAAATACTTCAGACCTTTATTGAGGAAAATTTTATTGCAGTTATTACAACCAACTGTTTTTTTTTTTTTTTTTATATTGTTCTATCCCAAATATATGGGAAATCCATGTTCCTAATTCCATTCTTCACACATTTCCCTTTCTTTTGGTGTCTAATGGATGATATATGGAAATAATTGTTTCTCCCTGTGTAATTTATTGTTTATTTTTACGTCAATAAGTTGCTTTTTTCGTGATAAATATTTATCATGTGCTTCCCAATATTTTTCTTTCCTACGGTCGGGAGCCACTATAATAACCGCCTGATTTTGAACCCTGGTCTCCAAACCTCGAGGCCGATATTCTACCAACTGACCTATAGTGGCGATGTGAGGAAGTCTCATATTCTGAATACTATTTTTCATGACCTGAATTCTATTATTAGGAAGAGACTGCAAAAGGAGTTAATTAAATATAAGTAATTTCACTAACTTTTTATATTGCAGATGTCCCCCTTGTCTGTGACTGTCGTCTTTCCTGGCTAACGAAAATGAAAAGTGACAACAAATTCATTCATGCTGCATGTGCCAATCCAGTGCGCCTTAAGGGAAGAAAAATAACGTCTCTGGAGAGTAAAGAGCTGTGGTGTTCAATGCTCTCTAAAGAGCCCGAACTAGAGTTGTATGACGTATGAAAATAAATTATCAGTTCCAAACTTGTAATGTAAATTTATCTTTATTTATTTTTTACTCTCCTTTTACTAGCCCTGCTTTAAACTACGCGTGGACAACGTTGATACACTTGAACCTTCTAAAAGCTTATTTACTTGAAATCTCAAGAAGTCCTGTAAAATATAAATGTAAGAAATATCTCAAGCACAATACTGCCCTCCTAAGCATAAAAGACGTATCTCAATTTTCTTTTTCCATTTTTACGGTTTTTCTTGTTTGTAAACTACCTGACATTGTTCCTAAGCCAGAAGGTCGTATCTTATTTAGAAATAGTAGAAAATCGTTAAAGAAATAAGATATATTTCAAAAAAGTGTTGAAGTCCTAAGGTAATTGCCCATAAATCAGTCTTTTTTTTCTCAGAAAAAAAATTTAGTTACGTCTTTTATGTTTAGGAGGGCAAAATAATTCAACATTGTTTAAATATGGATTACAATGAATTCAGCATGTATCTAAAACCCTTGTCACACGATAAAGACCCACGCAACACAACACGCAGTTTTGTAATGAGGGATGAGGGAAGGTTGATCAGAATGGAGTGGTTATCGGCATACAGGAGTGCTTTCTCCTTTCTCATTGGTCGAAGAAACTGTTTTCTGTTTGCAGAATAGTTTTACTTCTGAAGCAATACTGTTTTTACTTACATATGAATAGGGGTTAAACCAATGGATCACGGGGTAAAAGGGATCTAGTAGATTAATAAAGGTTGCAGCAAATGAATTTTACAATCATAAAAAGGATTTACTGTATCTAAATACATCCAAAAAAAATAATGTTTCTATTAATAAACTACTGTACGCAATCACGCTTTCCCTCTTTTAAATACACTCATGTCCATAAATTAAGGATAATGCCAGCTCCGTCAAATGAAGGTTCAGAAACAAAGTAAACGTTACTTATTCATAAAGCCCATTTATTAAACAAAATATAAAGATTAAAAAAAATGGTGTATGTATGATACCATTCATAAAAACTACGATTTTTGCTCCCTGGAGCAATTGTAAAAAATATCTCCTTTACAAAAACTTAATATTACATGGTTGGTATGATGGTTAATACATTGTATGTCTCCCATGCAATGAAATACAGTCCGTACAACGCCTAGGCATGCTGAGTATCAAATTATCGAGCTGATCGTGGGGAAGATTACTTCACTCAGCAAGCAATGCTCTTCAAAGTTCCGGTACACATGTAGGAGGTGGTTGACGGGGTGCAACTCGTCGGCCAAGTATGTCCCACACATGCTCTATCGCATTCTCAGTCAGGTGAGAATGCTGGCCATTCCATACGGGTGATATCCTCAGATTGAAGGCATTCGTTTACGATGTTTGCTCGATGAGGACGGGCGTTGTCATCCATAAACACAAATTCTACGCCCATGGCATCCCTAAACAAACGTACATGTTGTTCCAGAATGATGTCCCGATAAATGTGGCCATTCATGGTTCCGATTTGAACATGCAGATTTGTTCTGGAGCCCAGTATAACTCCACCACAAACGAGCAATCCTGCACCACCGTAACGGTGTCGTTCAATGATGTTGTCTGGGTTGTAACGGGTACCTGGCGTTCTCCATATAAAAGTCCGACGTGAATTAGACTGCAAGCTAAAATTGGACTCGTCGGAAAACATCACACAAGCCTACTATGACGATGTCTACATTGCATGTTCTCTACTCCAGGCTAATCGCTGCCGACAGTGAGTTGCCGTGAGCGGAACACATCTGACAGTCCTGCGAGCATATAGACCAATATTTCCCAAACGTCTGTACACGGTTTGCCTTGAAACTGTGATACCCGTAGCTGTAGATAGCTGACGAGACAGGTCGGATGCTGTGTGTCCGTCTGCTTCTTTTGGCAGTTACTGCCAATTTCCGGTCTTCATTGTAATTGTAACTCAGAGGCGACCATTACTGTAACGTCTACCGACATTTCCATCATATTGGAATCGTTGCCAAAGCCTAGAGATGACACTTTGGGCAATTCCAAGTTCCTCGGATACTTCCATGTGAGTACGCCCACAATCCAGGCGGCCGATAATTCTACCAAGTAAAAAATCATCCACATGCGTCCTCTGTGTCATAACTATTCGGTTATGGCACTGAGCGGCTAACAGAACGCTTGTGAACAATTTTACTTCTTTGCCACCATTCCTTATATACCCCTCTCTTACATTCTCGTCATTGTGACGTACTATCGCGTCATCTGGTGGCTTCCTGTAATTTGCATATTATTCTTGAAGATGTGTGTGATAATTCTACAGCTGAAATTTTTACTTTAGAGTTCAATTTCCATGTGATTCTGAATTATCCTTAATTTATGGACATGAGTGTATATTTAAAGATATTCTGGCTCTTTTTTCACAGCTGAAGAATAAATTAAAATTAAATAAATTAACATAAAGTATAAAATTTATCCTTTTCAGGAAGAACATTTTACAATTTGAAATCAACGTTCGCAGGCTTCTAAAAAAGCCGAGATTAAAACCTTTGATCTAAAAAAAATAGCAGTAGCCTGTGTCGCGGAGGCAGACGTATGTTTGGACGTAGAAAAACGTCTTGTAGTTTGGGGTTAAGAAATGAAACGACTGTTACATTCAGTCCCTGTATTTATTTGACGCAACTTCCTCAAAGTTGCCGTTAAGTGGTGCTACAGATGTAAGCGGCAAGCGGCTAGTACAGATCAGGGGCGGTTCCAGTCCAGAATTTTGGGAAGGGGGGGGGGGACAACGTCAGCTCTTAGGGTTATCTGCATCATTATGGGACACCCTGTATATATTATATTAATATATATATATATATATATATATATATATATATATATATATATATATATATATATATATATATATATGTATATATATATATATATAAGAAATAAACATCGTCTCATTTTAAATTTAAACTTATTTAGTATTAGGTCTACGATTATATAATTTTAGGCTATGGAAAAAAAAATGCGCAGGGGATTTTTTTTTTTTTTTTGGGGGGGGGGGGGGGCAATTTTGGAGCAGATGTACTAGCCGCTTGCTCGTCAGCCACTTTTTGGCATTTAAGCACGTTCCTCATGCGTTCAGAAGCGATGAGTAGCACTTTTCTTAGCATCTGCTCTCTTCATTTTATTCCGTTTCGCCTGGTTTTGATTGTATATACGATTCGTATATGCTGATAGTTGAGTAGGTATCACTTTAGACAATTCTAACGGCTATAACTATCAGAAATCGCAATTGGCCGTGGCGAATGCAAATGCTTTAAACAGATGATAAGACAAAGCCGCAGACACCTCGCTTGTGTTCATCCGATAATTAGTTCATGTGTTACGAGCGCCTAAGGATTATAGATAGGGCAATTCGGGTTTATCTTACGTCCCCCCCCCTTCCCCCGCTCGACCAATTTTTCATGGGCATAAGTGCTGTATCTTGTAACTGTGGATATTTGGCTTTCAAGCGGGATATCACATGCTACTATAAGCTTATTAGTTCCTTATTTATAGCTGCTATAAATTACTATTAATTTCGTCCCCTCCCCCCAACTCCAGGATGGCACCCATTATGCCAGTGATTCTCAACATTTTCATACCTAAGGACCACTAGATGCCTTACCAAATCAATGGCGGACCACATACACCAAAATAAATGAAAACCCGTATAGGCCTAGGTCTACTACACACATTTTTATTATTGTTATGCCGAAAAGCCAATATTTCGCGGACAACATGAAAACGTCCCACGGACCACAAGTTGAGAATCACTGCTTAATGCAACAAATTTGAAAGGTGTATTCTATGTCAAAAATATTTTCAGCATTTTCTTGCTTGCTGCTGAATCAAGAGTGTAACCACGGAGGAGGTGATATGAGGATCGTTAGAAAAAAAGGAACTCAGGGTCGCTCATTTTCTTTCTTAATTTAAATATTTTGAGGCATTAGTGCGTGGTTATCCTTCATTCAAAGCAAGTGTTATTACTTTTGTTCAGAGTGAATGCAAGTTCAGGTGAAAAATTGAAATTAACTCATTAATTGACATTCATTAATTCACAAGTTTTTTTATATCTGTGGTCTACACTTGTTCGATAAAATAAAATACTTTTTAAAAAGAAAATCTTTTACCCCCCCCCCCCCGGTTGAGAGGAATTTTTAAAAGACACCAGGGAACAGTACAGTCTTGAAAAGCTTACTTCCTCTTCCACCAGGTAGAGAAGGGAGAGTTCCTTGTGAAGTGAATTTCGCCTGTGCTAAATCTCACTTGTTTGACTGTAACTGCATGCACATCAATATTTTGCGGGTAATTTATATTGCGCGAAAACTATTTTAAAAAATGTTGTATTACTGTTGTTAGGTTTTCGAAAATTATACCAGGTTTATCAGTCACTTCCAATACAAATTATTTAGTTTTATATCTTAATCTAACCTCTTCTATGTAAAAGATATAAACTATAATCAAAGCATCAAATGAACATAAAAAAATGAATTGCGAACTGATATGTATAAATTTATCTTTCTATCGATAATTAAACCTTTTATGAAGATAAATTCCAACTTGAAAATAGATATTTGAATCATCTATGCTCTTAGCAGATATATCCAGAATACATTATTTATACATAAAAAATAAATGGTAACTATGTAAAAGAATAAATATTTTTGCACCGATATTTTAAAGCCATTTGTATCTGAAACAGCTGGAAATATTGTTTTGAGTAATTAGTTGTTGTTCAAATAAAGATTTGTTGTAATAACTTCTGAAAGAAATGAAAACTTTAGCATGATTGATAAATTAACAAAAACAAATTCTAATTTCAGAGTTGGGTGCTTGAAATAGTTTTATACAGAATCAACAGTTAATATGAGGAATATGATACGGTTGCCAACCTGTGGTGATATAGTGCCATTGTAACATTACAAATCGAAGAGCCTCGTGGTGTAAATTAACACTGCTCTTTCTGGCAAACCCACAGAACATGCCTAATATTTTGCACAAAAAACACCTTGGCGCGAAAAAGTATTATGTTCTTCATATTTACCAAGATAAAAATTGAAGAGGCAAAAGCTGGTTTGCTCATATACCAATTAATATTCGTTTTGACTGTTTGGTAGCCTACTCAGCTTTTATCATTTCTCAAAATGTATGGTTTATTGTTTAGCAAAAGTATGGGATAAAATATGTATTTTTTATTTCTACTGTAGTATATTAAGTATGTTCACATTTTTCATTGTTTCTCTTTTAGACTATATCACTGATAGTTATTATGTAATCATTATTAATTTTATCACTTATTTTAGAGAATCATGCCTAAAGGAGAGGATAAGAATGTTGTGACGAAGAAATCTAAAAAAGATGCATCAGATATTCAAAACATTTGTAAGAAACATGATGTGACAGATGAGGAAATATCTGAAATTCGAGAGCATTTATTAGATTGGTATGATAAATATCAGCGTGTGTTACCTTGGAGAGATATTGCACGAAATGAAACTGATCTTGATAAACGTGGTTATGCTGTATGGGTTTCTGAAATCATGCTGCAACAAACTCAAGTGGCCACTGTTATTTCATACTTTAATAAATGGATAGAGGTAATTTTTGCTTATTAAAAACCCATTTTAGTTTTTTTTTATGTTATTGATTGTTGATATCCCTCTTTTTTTTTCCCCAGAACTCCACAAAGTAACAAAATCTCACCAAAATCGCATGGTTACCACGTGAAACACAAAATCGCCAAACTTGGCAGGGAGGTGCATCTAACACATCTGTACCATATGTTATTACAGAGAGATAATGCAACACATTTTAATATCTTTTTATAATTATTCATACAAAATATTTAATTTATTTAATTTGTCTCTCCTCAAAGAATAAACTTTGTAAATTAAATACATAAAGAGATGTAAATATATTAACAAAGTAATTCTAAATGTCATCCTAATTTATGATTGCAGACTTTATCTAGATATTTTTATATTTTTTGTGATAATTATAGCTTAAAATTTATAATTTTTTTATGATAATTCCCATTTCTCTTTGTTAGTTTAATTTATATTTTATTCAATGACTGAATATTAATTTCTTATTGATGGATGAAATGGTTGTGTTTATATAAATGTTAGGTATAATAATTTTATTTATATTGGTATAAAGATGATTTTTATTTATCTCTTCCTATTTTTAATATGTTTTACTACCAAAAAGTTCTATAATTTTTTGTAACAAATTGAAAGTTTTTTTTCAAAATCAAAAGTTAGATACACATTTCAGCTCTTATATGAGTAAGATTTATTTATTTTAGTGATCAGTAATTTTGGTTTATCATGAAAAGGCATTTAAATTTACGGTTTACAAATGAGGCATATATTCACCCAGACTGTAATATAGATACAAATAAAAATATTTTCTTACTACTTGGTCATATTAAATATACTTGCGAAAACATAATGTACATAATTATTAAATACTTTCTCTGGTAGAAACATTTGTGTCACTTAATTTTTCTTTGCTTCATAAATGTTGTGACAACTTTTTACCAGGAGAATAAATTTCAATTGACAAGAAATATATATATATATATATATAAAATTGATTCATTTATAGAGAGTTATACAGTGAAACTTCTCTAAGGTGGGCAATCCTGGTTCTGAAAAGTTAGCCGTTTTGAGGGATGTGGCTGTCGAATAGGGATTGATTTCTCTTTGCGGGACTGTAATGGTTCCGAGAAAAGTTGGCCATTTTGAGGGTTGGCTGGCTAGAGAAGTTTCACTGTGTGTATATATATATACATATCATTCAATGGATTACTCTCTAACAAGTGATGATTTGTTTTATTCTATAGGTAAAAGAAAAAATAGTTATTTAAGACATTGATATTTATCAGTTGCTTATATGAATTTACTGATGTAGACAGTAAATTTATTTTGTATAATGGGATCATTTACATTTTGGGCACTAGCATTTTCTTCTTGATGGTTATGCTTTGTAAAGGTGTTTATTTGTATAAACATGGGAAAGGCATTCATTTGTTTCTTTTATTTCTTTCATTTTATTTCATATTTTTTTCCCCTTTCTTTAACTAATGTTTTATAACATTTATCAAAGTATATGCATTTTGTTTGTCTGTTGTATTTATTGATGCATTGTTTTGCTTTGTATTGTTTATCTCTATTGTTCAGAAAATCTATAGATCTTTTTGATTGAAAGTTTTGAGCACTATTCTTCTTTTTGTAGAAATGGCCAACAGTATCTCATTTAGCTTCTGCTAATTTAGAAGAAGTGAATAAAGTATGGGCTGGGCTTGGGTATTATTCAAGAGCTAGAAGGCTCCATGAAGGTGCAAAAATTGTTATGGAAAAATTGAATGGCACAATACCCAAAACTGTTGAGGAACTAATGAAAATTATACCTGGGATTGGATTGTATTCTGCATCAGCTATTGCTTCAGTAGCCTTTCAAAAACGAGTTGGAGTTGTTGATGGAAATGTAATAAGGGTTTTGTCAAGATTGAGAGTTATAGGAGCACCTGTTACTCAGCATGGTGTACGAGATCATTTATGGTAATTAAGCTTCCTTTCAAAATAAATGCTGTAAAGTTATAGTGTAATACATATTTTAATAATTCTCTGGTGTTTAATTTTATGGAAAAGTTAATAAGGGTAATAGTCATTTTGTGTGCAATTTTCAGTGTCCATTGTTTGAGTTGATTTTTCTTATATTTTATAGATGAATATGCAATTATAAGTGCAAGAGATGCTGTTCATTGAGTTTTGTACTTTTTTTAAAAATTAATTTCACTTTTATTTATTCATAAAAAGTAAGTGATGCTAAATAATTTTAATTTGTCTTATTATTATTATTATTAGCTGAAACTGTGTGAGGTAAATAAGTGACAAAACTTTCATTTTAAGTTGAACTACAATTATAAATTAATAAGATCATTGCAAATGCAAGTCTCTTAAGGAAACAACTGTCAAAATTTAGCTATGATATACAAAATTAGTTCTTTGCGAAGTTTGTCTGAGATAAAAATTAATTTTCAATTACAGTAGAATGGGTGTGTTATTTCTGTTTTGATTTTATGTTTTCTTTTTTGTGTCTCTGCAAATTGTTCTATATTTTTTTATTTTTTACAAATACATTTGTATCATAAATGTCTGCTTTGTTTTCTTAGTAACAGCCAGATTTAATTAATAGATTAAAATATCTTTTCTGCTGTATTTATTCATAGCTGTTTTGTAAATAATATTTTAGTAAAAAATGAACATTTGTAGCAATGTAGGCTGAACACATCCATTTTGCTCTCCATCATTATCAGCCTCTTACTGGGAATACCTTTAAAAATCATGTTATTCAGACACCTTTAAAAAGCAGATTTCTTTGCAAATAATAAAATTTACATACAGGGCTCATAGGTTTTTTTTCTGATATTGTTCTTTCTTTGATAGACATTTCAATAGAAATTTCTGGTTGAAACTTATGTTTATCTTTATGTGTGTTTGCTAAAACCTAGTGATATGTATTGTATCTTTTCACACATTGTTAAGATTTTTACAGCATATAATTTATTTGTATTCACCTGTATGTCTTTTTATCTTGTTAAAAAACTTCTTTTTGTGTGAACCTATGTATGCTGTCTAGTGCAGTGCTCTATTTTCTAAACAAGATATATATAGAACTTGTTATTGTTCTTGTTTTATATTTATCCTAAAGTTCTGTTCGTATCTTCATGTATAAATTCTCTTTACAGTCTTTTTAAAAATATTTTATAGTTTAATATGATGTTCTAAACATGCTTAAGATTTGTTTGGTAATTATAATTTATAGGAATATTGCAAATCGAATTGTATCAGTTGAACGTCCAGGGGATTTTAACCAAGCTCTGATGGAACTAGGTGCAGTAATATGCACTCCCCAAAATCCAAAATGTTCTGATTGCCCTATTAACAAGTGTTGCAAGGCCTATATGATGGCAAAAAAAGGTAATTTCATCTTTTTACTTTTTTTAACTTATTAAATTAGTGACATGAATTAATTGAAATTAATTACATTAAAGATTTTAGCTGTTTTCTGAATCATACATAATAACAGATGCTTGAATTTCAATTAAATGTTTTTCTTTCTTAAGAAATATCAAGGTCATTGTAACATTTCAGGAACAGGGAAAGTATACATGCTTTACAGATGTAGAAAAGAAATCATTCTAGTACTTCTTATTTTTATTAAAATATGTTACATAAATTTATATGACAGTTTTAAAATTTATAATCATAAATAGCAATAAAACAATAGAGGATTAATTAACCAAATTAGCAAACCTCTGCATAGGAAATAAATCATTTTGTAAATCCAAAAATAGAAAAAAAAATGGAAATAAATCCATTTTGTAAATCCAAAAAACTGAAAAGAGAAATTATGTCTTTATCTGTATGCATTGTTTTACACAGCTACCAAATTAAAATGTTTCTGTCTGGCAAACCCAAATTGTGACAACCTTCTTTGCTTGAAACTTGCAAAATGGTTTTGTTTTTTTTTAAATTAAAAAAAATAATTTGAATACTTTCCCCTATAATCTGTTGTTTTTGGCTTCATTAATGTTGTGTGTTATTTTAGACGCACTTTATCCCTCTTTTTTTCTTCTTAAAAGTTTCATTTTTTTATTTTATTGCAGGGGAAACTGAGTGCTTTTCTATATCTAATGATTCTTAGAAAAAATAGCACATATCTTCATAACTTATTGTATTAAACAAGAATTTAACAAAATCAAAACTGTTTAGGATATTTACGAGATATTTGGAGCAAAAAAGGATATCTTTATTAATATTTTTGATATTAAATTATTTTACCCCTTTAATTTTTTGCAGTGGTTTAAATTTCTTTTGAAATATAGACTTCATGACCATATGTAGAATGATGTTATATTTACTAATGAAAAGCACAAATTTTATAAAATCATGTACAGGTAGCCCTCCTACAGCACAGCATCTTACAACACAGTTTCGCTCTAACACGATAGGATAATTTCGGGAACCCTCGTATAACACTGCAACCTGTAACACGGTTTCACTCTAACGCGATAAAAAATTGCGAAAACCTTTGTACAACACTGTACTTCTATAGCACTAGATAACATGATTTTTGTTTAACACATTTAAAATCTAAATTACCTTAAAATAATGATGGGAAGGAATAATGAACTGTAGTGGCTTTATATGGAAATGTATAAACAAATTATTATATATTCATTTATAATTCTATAAAATTACAAGAAGGCCTAAGCTTAGCTGAAAATCTTGAATAATTTTTCCTGAATGCAGACCCTTCCGCTGAAAGAAGCCGAAATTTCAAAAGGGAGCTGCAAAATTGTCTATCTCCATACCGTGAATATGCAATGACCTTGTAAGAACCAGCAAATAAACCAAAATTACAGATTTTTTAAAGAGGTTAGAAGGTGCAAAAAATCTAAATGAAGGAAAAGGTTCTGAAAGTTAAGGTGATATTGTTCAATCAATAAAACATTCTCGTTTGATTGTACTGAGCAGTGATGAGGAAGAAATTTATTAAATTAAGGTCGTATAAATTAAATGAAAATAATCTTTTTTGTTTCTTTTCATTTTGTGTTATACATACATTTCTAATTTTAATAAAAATTAAGTTGCTTATATGGAATTAAAAAAAAGGTTTGTTTTTACTAAGTTTTCAGAACGTTACCCCCCTGTTTTGAACTGTCTCTGGGTCTCATATAACAAGAACCTAGGACCTATCTACCGTGTTATAGGAGGGTTACCTATATTTATTACATTCTTTGTCTATCACTGCTTTTTTATGAAATATGTAATTTTAATTTTTTTTTTAAGAAATCATAGTATGAGTACTTGAAATTTCTGGATTATCACTGTAGAACATAAAAATTTCATGTTTTTCATGGATACTTATTAAGTTAATGAGCAGTTCTTATTTATTTTTCATAAATATGTAATGAAAAATTGCAATTGATTTGGCATATAGTATAGGGTAGAATATGTATTAATAATGTTTGTAAAATTGTTGGAGAGAAATAAAATATATTGTAAGTTTCTATTTTGCTGTCATTTCTTAGCTGTCATATTATTTTAGGTGTATGTAGTTTTATCTGTTTAAGATATGATAGCACCGTTCATTATCTAAAGTGATAAATAAAAAGGTTTTCAGATTTATTTTTATGTAATGATTGCTTTTGTTTTTTCATGAAGATTTTAAAGTAAGGCTACATGTTATATTCCTATGATGGCATTTTCTATATAGGCTTTTGTTCAGTGATCAGTTTCTGATTTTAATCTCTTTACAAGTGAAAAACCATTTAAGTTGCTTCTGAATGTCATGAAATAAAACATTAAAATGAACTGGATTTTTTTTTATCAAAGTTAATTTAGATTATTGTTGTTACAAAGCATCATCAGTTATTCTTTTAACTTATCTTAAAAATGAAATTTTGTATTGTTAAAGGAAAATAAAATTAAAAATTTCCTATAATTATTTTCTTCTTTCTAATAGCAGCAAAGGAGAAACAAATTGCACACTTTATATTAAACAATTGATATATTTTCCTAAATAGAATATGGTGAATCAAAGAATCTTTTGTATAGTATATATAAACTTGTTGTTTCCTATGACTAACTCAGTATGATCTAATTAAAGGTATGATTATGTTCATCTACTGCCCATGTATAATTTAGGGTTTGAACTTTTTCTTTTCGTAAATGTTTAATTCTATTTCTAACTTTTCGTCAGTCACATGATCTAATCATATAAAGTTTGATGCTTCTTCAATTTTCAATACATTGTTACATATAAGACAATATGGTGCTTATAAAACATTTTCTTTGTTGGTACTATTTTGTATTTCTTACATCAGTCTTTCATTTTAAATTCATATCTTTGTATTGTTTATAGATTTTGACTGTTTACTGTTATTGCATTTTTGTACAGGTCTAGCCTTTTTTTTTTTTCTAAAGGAATACTTTATTGTTTTTCATAAAATGTTTTTTAATGTTTTACTTAGTAATTTTATGAGTGAAATATTTAATTGAAAAACAAGTTAATGGGATGTATTATTTGCAGACTCTGTTGCTGGTAGTTTAGACAGCTTTTTGAAGAAAAGTCCAAGAGTTAAAACTAATCCAGATGAAAATACCGATACTTTACCAGATATAGAAAATGGTATTCTTTTCCTTTCAAATAAATTAACTTTTCTCTGAAGTCTAATTTTTAGTTTTTACTTTGTTCAACTTTATTTATGCTTTTAAAATTGTTCTGAATTATTTTTATAACAAATTTAACAGCTAAAAAATAAAGTTTTTTAAAAACTGCCTTAAATTTACCCCTTTTTTTTTAAATCTTTCAGCTGCTAACTGTTGTTTTTGTATGAAGCCATCTACATGGAAAGAGAAGTAGGTAAAATCCAATTTTTTTTCCATATTTTATTTTTAATATTTATATTTTCATATGAATTTAATGCAGACTATGAAGTCTTTTCACAGGCAATTTATTTAAAATGTTAGGAAGTTTGCGATCATTAAAGCAGAGATGTTCCTCATTTATATGAAACTTTTCTTTTTTAAGTTGAGAAAATATAGTTTTAGACCAGAAGGAATTTTGAAATATGTGTGTGTGTATTTTGTTTGTTATAATGTTGTAAAACTGTGTTTATCTAAGTATATGTAAATTTCACCTGTTATGTGTAATTAGACAACTGATGCTATTTTTTAAAGGAGCTAAAATTTCAAGATCTGTTTAGTTTTGAATCTAGCTTTAAAAAATTTTAGTCGTAAAGTAGTAGAATTTGCCTGAAAAAAGTTATACTTTTACTACTGTTTTTTACGATCACTATCTATATTGCTAAACATTTACATTTGAACCTTGGGGTATAAATATATGAATTTTGTGTTTGTGCAAAAATTTTGTCATTTAAAAAAACTTTGCTTTGTAATTTAGAAAAATTTGTTACTTAGTTTATTATTTGAAACAGCTAAAATATATTATACTATTCAGCTAGAGTGTAATTATGACATTTTGGTGAATTGTCTTGATTTAATGATTTATTAGTTCAGAATATATCACAGTTAGAATGTGCTTATATATGTCCATAATTAATTTAGAAATTTGCTAAATGAGTACCAATTAATCCATATTTTACAAACTCACATAAATACAGTATTTATAAAATAAAATCCTTATGACCACAGAAATGTAATATTTCATTTTCTGTATAAAAGGGTTATAGACTATGTGTTAGCAGTGATACTAAATATCTATTCAAAATATTTTGGTATAGTTAAAATCAACCAAATTAGCAGTAAATATAGTTTAATTATTTGTATAATTTTGAGAATAAATGATATAGTCATTTTACTTTTATTGGGGTATGATTCTTATAACTGTTCTTTAAATTTCTTGAAATTGTAAATTGTAACCACATTGTCCCCCAAACTGCTGTTTGTATTGATTATAAAACCAAGTAGTAGTTTTGATTTGCCAATAAGTTTTCTATTACATCAGATTTGTTATTATTATTAAAATACCTGTAAAATATAACATTTGATAGTGAATTTTGTAATATTATATGAATTTTGCAGCCCTGAAGTTACTGCTTTTCCCTGCAAAGTTGAAAAGCAGAGTTCCAGATTAGAAAAAGTTGGTGTTGTTGTGATTCAAAGAGAGAATAGTTTTCTTATGACAAAACGACCTAATAAAGGCCTTCTCGCTGGTTTGTGGGAATTTCCTAGTGTAATTTTCAAGGATAATTCAAATGCCAAGGAGAATTCATTGGCCATAGATTCAATGTTGGATGACTTTGGAATTCCATCCTCAGTTGTAGCTAAAAGAAAATATGTTGGAGAGGTATGTATGCATCTTAAAAAGAGAGTTAATCCTAGTATTGCTGCTCTCAGAAATTATTGAAGTTTGTTATATGTTATGCTATAATTGCCATGTAACTTAACGCATTAATTCCTAAATGTTAGGTATTGCGAATTTTTATGAAAGAATTTTGTGTGAAGTTTATGATTTTAATTTCCCTACTGCTATACAGGAATATTTAACCTTTTTGTTATATGTTTGAAATTAAGCTCGCTGAACAATCCTTTTTCTTATACAATTTTAAATAAATACAACCTTCAAAATTATAGTTGAATTTCGTTTTAAATTTACTACACCTAATATTCAGTTTTTCTAGGTATTAATTTAATTTGTTGAGCATAGCCTTCTGATATTTACCTAAATGTAGTGATCATAATCTGGCATTTTTTTATCTTCTAGGTATTGCATATATTTTCTCATATTAGAGCTACTTATGTAGTAGAATGTTTAGAATTAAGTAATTCTGCTAAACTAAAGAGTGTTCCAAAAGAACTTATCTGGTCAACAGAGGAAGAAATAAAAGCATCAGCTGTATCAACTGCTATGAAGAAAGTCTTTGAAGCTGTTAAAAAAGTGGATAAAGTTTCACCAAATGTAAGTGATGTGTAATTTATTAAATCGTTATCATATCATTGAAAAGAGACCCATTGCATTAGTTCAACATTTTGATTGCTTTATTTGTTTCAACATTCTCCAACATCCTAGGAGTACAAAAAGTACAAAACTTTTTATTTAGTTTGATTTTTTTTTTTAAGAACTAGTTAAAGCAATTCAATTGAAAGTCATAAATTGTCAAATAAATTATACATCCCTTTTCTAATGCTTCTATGGTATTTCTATTCTTTACCAATGGTCATTGCTTTTAGTCTTAGAAGGAAATCAGCATTGTCAGAAAGTTTTATTTGAAAAAAGAATGAGGGAGGTTTTCTTCTTTTTTTTTATCTAAGAGGGAAGGAATTTTTAAATCTTTTTTTTTATTATTTGAGACTAAATTTTTCACCCTGCCACTCTGTGAAAACCTTTTAGTATTTAAGGTTATTTAATATTTAAAATATTAAATAACCTTAAATACTAAACTGTTATTGAAGGTCATGTTTTATAATATTCTACTGAAAAAGATACAATTTTTATTGCTTTTTATGATGTTAATAAAACATTTTGCTAGTTTGTAATAACTAAAAAATATGTTTTTTATGCTGCTTATGTTTTAAAAAGTACTATTTTTATGTACAATGAATTGAACTTCAATGTATTTGATTTATTATGTCATTCCTAAAAACTTTTATTTAGTTTAGAGAAAAGCAAAAAATTATCGATCTGAAGTGTAAAATATTTTTTAATAATAAGATTTCTCTTATTTACAGTTTCCTTTAATTTTATTTTTATGTGATATGAGTTCAGTCCATGAGTTGATATTTAGTTATTACTGTAGTGTTTTGTATTTGATCATTTGATATTCAGCTATTAATAATTTTCCTTTCTAAATTTCTACTGATTTTTCATTTCTTCTGCATATCTATGAAACTCATTAATATTCTGAAGTTTTGCTTTAAGAATATACTTCATACTTATCAATGATTTTGACATATATTTTTGTTTCTTAGGTTCCTCCCAAAAAAAGAAAGAAAAATGTTGAAGATACTAAACAGAAGTCAATTAAGTCATTTTTCTCTTGACTTACATTTACACATAAGTCATTAAGCATATATATGTAATAAAATGTAAATTGGGAGAATTCTGTATATTTTAAAGAATATTTTATCCAAGTTTTTAAAATCAGTATGCATTTTTTACAAATAAACATTTTTAAAACATTTGATGTTAAATCTTTATGTATTACTTATTTAAAATTGTGATAAATATCACATTTTCATAATAAAATTCCTTAGGACATACCTAAATAAGAGGCAATCTTATTGAAAGATAGGCTTCTCTAGCCCATTTTAAGGACAAAACGGGTTTATGGCTGCTGGTATTCTGGAAATGCCTATCTTTGTATATGTAGCCAACCATAGTAGGGAGTGTTTTGTGCAATTTTATCTTAAAACTCTATTTTACACCACAATTGAGAAAGAAGCCTGGTTCTTTTTGCTGTAGGTTGAATTTATAGTAATTTCTCAGTCACCTGTAAAAATTAAGAGGTGTGCCACTTTTCAAATACTTTCACATCCAACATACTTGTTGTCTGAGATATGCCAAAGTGCATGTGATTAGAGGAAAACCTAGGTCCATGGTTGTTTGAGGCTGTGCAATTAATTGCCTGTCATACATTTCCATTTTGCTTTTAGTGTAGTCATCTGAAATTATGGAATAGAGAAATGTACTTTTATTATGGCCAAACACTCAAGAGGAAACTGTCATTAGACAGAGAAACTTTGTGATCATTGTAATTCCCTTTTCTCCTGCTATATTTTTGCAATTATGTTTGAAATTTTTTTTTTATAAATTCCTTTGGATCCCAAATCGAAAGATCTTAAATTCTTGTGGATTACCACAGCTATTTAATTTGTGTATTAACCCCTTTGGCTCCAGGCAAGCCGTAGCTCTATGGTCCAGGATACCAGATTAGCTAGATGAATTTATAGACCTGTAGAGATATTCATTTATCATTATGATTGGATATGGTAAGCAGTATGGTGTAATAGAGATAATTTAACATTACATAGCCAAGTATTTCAATTACATAATTTAATATAAGTTATATAATATAGTCTCATTTGTGCTTTGCAGTGAAATGTTCAATGCTACAAAATGCTAGATTTCCTGGGCTCCCTGTGCACATTTTCCTATTGTTCTTACGAATTTTAGTTTCAGTGTAGACATTGCATTTCTTTTATGGCTGTTTTTTTCTTTTCTGTTGATGAAATTGGCACCAAACAATGTTGGATTCTTCATGGAGCCTTAAATCACAAGCAACTTAATGCACAAAACAACTTAAAACTACCATTGGCTAGAACTACTAGCGCCATCTAATTGCAAAGTGAAAAACTATCCCAGACATATCCCTGTTCTGCTACCATAATAACGCTTATGTCTGGTAGGTGATTTGACCATGGACGTAGGCATGTACATCCATGGTATCAATGCCCACAAACATCAAAACATATGCACATATATCCATGGTGCGGAAGGGGTTAATATTTATTGTGGACGAGACAGAGAGTTTCATATACTTTACACAGGGTGGCGACAGAACAAGGAATTCTCAGGGAAGAATCATTTTCTGGAAAAAATCAGGGAAAACTCAGGGAAGTTTCGTTTAACTCAGGGAAAAAGTTGGAATTGATCAATTCTGGTCTTCAATTTTTGATGCAGAAGGTGACTGGAGATGCTGCAAATGTTATGAGATGTTATGATTTTGTCGCATCGTAATGCAAATGTTGAGAGGGTTTTATATAAACAGTGACTGTTTGTGGGAGAATATAAAGGAATCTTCCTTAGTAGCAAGAAGGAGGGTTTATGATCATCATTTCCAAGGGTGGCCTTGATGGCATAACAATTTCCAAAGACATGATCCACTATGCTAGAAACGTACGAGCAAGATATGAAGAATCGAAGAAACACCAAGAGAAAGAGCAAATAGAAAAAAAGCATGCTTTAAAAAGAAAAAAGGAAGCAGAATCTCAATTGAAAGAGTTGGCTGCTAAAAAGGCAACCATTTTCAGGAAGCTCAAAGACAAAACATTATTATAGAGGCGCAGATGGCAACTCTGCGAACCCATCAAAACAGTTAAAACTCTAGTATATTAAATGTTCAATCTATAACTTAATATTATCTATCTATTATGGTATACAATAAAAATATTTTTTACTTATTAAATTTTTATTCATTTATCAGTCTGTAGATTTTTAGTTTATCAAGTGTCAGGTTTATCATTATGGCTGGGGAATTGTTCTGCGAACGGATGGAGAAACTCAGGGAATTTCATGAAAAATACTCTGGAAATCAGGGAAAACTCAGGGAACTTTTTACTTCAATTTTTGTAGCCACCCTGTTACATGATACTAAAATACCACAAATAGTTCAATATTGAATTAGTCATTTTAAAATGCATAAAACTTGTTTTTAGTTCGAACTTCTCATTATTTATTTAAAGGAAAGAATATTAGTTTCAGAAATGCATGCATTCTTTTTCCCATAGTTATTGATCTAAGCTGGCTCCCAGAGGAAGAAACAATTATTTTGATTGAATTTTTCAATGATTTGATTGAAATAAGAAATTATGTATGTCACTAAAATACTTGTCTGAATGTTTGTATGTCTTAATAAAGGATTTAAAGATTTTCGCTATGTGGACACAAAATAAAGCAATAAAGACTTTAATTCATACTTACAGGAATTGCTACCAAACAATTGCAAGTGTTATGATTTTCATTAGCAATTAATTTTTAAACGTAGGATTACGTTCCTCAATAACGGTCCTTCGTAAAGAAAAAAATTGTCCTGTGTTGCGAGTTATAATTTTGGCAACACGCTAAACCCAGTAGCAGTAAACAGATAAACAGAAAAGTATCAAAATGCGTTCAAAAAAAAAAAAGGTAAGCAAACAATAAGTAGTTCTATGTTAATAACCCACGGTAGTTTCGTTAGAGAAGACTACCTGAAATTTTTTTTCTCTGAGAGTTTGTTCAAGGATTGGTAACTATGTGAATAGGAATGCATATTTAAATACTCAAGACGTTTAAATATGCATTAAATATACATCTCTGATTTTTGAAGGAATAAAGTATTAGTATCTGTGTTACAATGACAAACACTGTTAACCGGTTGAGAGATTGAGTTTATAGAATTAAAAATAACTCTTCACTCATCTGAAGATGGGACATCTTGTAAATAAAGGAAGAGGAGCTTAAACCTTAAATAAGTTTTAAGCTTCTCTTAAGTATATATGACAGAAGAATGTTATAAAAGATTTATCAAAATAGGTATATCAGTAATTAATAACTTGGAAGAGAAGGACAAAATGCACAGGATAAATATCCTGTTATACCAAAACAATTCTTAAAATTTTCCTAAACTATGCCTAATGATAGCGCAACAGTTACCAGGCTATTTACAACACATGATAATAGGGAAGCAGCAAAGTTTAATTAGGTCTGAACATTTAATGGAGTCTCGTAATATCGTATGATGTATCATCTTTTATTCTCTTTATGACTAGTAAATTTTGTTTGGAGAACATCAGAAGTTTATTCCCGCAGTCAATTTCACCGATAACAAAGCATCTTTATTATCGTTGATAGTAATTTACAATGATTCAACTGACAACCATGTACATGCAATAGAGAAGAAAAGCTATCATTCACTTTCTCCATTCAATTAATTTTGGTAACATGTTAGACTGGCTGCCCATTGTACTAATTCAAGCATGTTCCAGCCAGTAAAAATAATTTTCGGTCTCGAAATTTAAATTTAGTATTGATATGTATATTGCTTAGGAAATATTATTTAAGTCCAGAGTTAACAAGAATATTGACTAAGAGGTATGACTCAACAAGTTTTCAAGATCACCATAAGTAATTTCTTATCGAAATTGATATGGCCCTGTTATGGGTGAGACTTTTGGAGGGGGGGGGGGTGTACTCTTTGGCTGTATGTACTCATAGTGTTATAAATATGTCCAGGGCCGCCGTCAACTGAGCCAGGGCCCGGGGCAAAATAATACAGCGGGCCCCTCTCTCCACTCAATATTTGAACATTGTATACATTTTTTTGTCAACTCTTATTTAACCGGGCCCCTGGGCATTTGCCCCCTTTGTCGCCGGCCCTGAATATGTCTGCAATTGTCGGGGCTGGGCCGATAGCTCTTAATGCGCCTTGCCCCCATTAAAATGTTTTAAGGAAATATCTGACTTATGATATACTTTTCTTGGAAAGTATAAAAATATATTGGGTGCCAAACCCTTGGGGTCTAAACGGCATGGGCGTTAACTGTAGGCCCCAGAGTCTGCAGGTTCAAGTCTCGTGGTTGGTATGGGTTGAAGTCTTTTGGAATCGGCTTTAATATTCCAGTCTGTTAAGCTTTCGCTTTGCAAAAGATGGCCGTAGATAGAACTTAACCACCTAACCAGTTTGTATGTTGTCCTAAAGCAATATTGTCTTTTTGAGGAAAATTTAATCATCATTTATCAGATACGAGTCAGTTTCTGACATGACATCCTTCTGAAGTGCTAAGTGATCATTGGCTAATTTTGGAAATTTGTGCTTAATATCTTGCCAAAGGTAACAAGTGACGAATAAAAAACACAGTCTCTTAAAATGCAAAATAAAAATTCTGTGTAAACTTAAAAGTTCTCCGACGTATAAATTTCTTTAGAACTAACAAATAATGGCAAAATGCATAAAGAGTGCCAAATGGCCGAGCTTTCAGCAATTCTGTTGAGGCATGTACGTTACAGATGTGTGTTTTTGCTCTAACAAATGACATGATTTGTAACTCTTAAATGAACGACTTCAGTGTACACGAATGGCCTTTATTGAATGGCATGAATATATTTTCCGTTACAGTAAGGGCGTGTTCACATAGGAGTCCGTTGCGTTGCGTTAAGGAAACGATGACGTTGAGACGAAAATAAACCAATCATAGGCGTTAAAAATTTCATTGCTAATCGTTTGGAGGCCTATGATTGGTTTATTTTCGTCTCAACGTCATCTTTTCCTTAACGCAACGCAACGGACTCCTATGTGAACAGGCCCTAAGTCCTTGAGTTACGCGGATTCGTAGATACGCGGTTGTAATTTTCAATTTCTTTAAAAAACTCGTAGACGTGAGTCTTTTCGCACGTTTTCAGTTCTGCGACGTTGCCTGTAGGAATGAGTGGCAGACCTGCATGTGTGGTGGACAGCGGAAGATCGTGTGTTTTGCGCGCAATATTCAAGTTAGTTTTTAATACAACTTACAACATAAAACCAATTTTAAAAAATGTCCGCAAAACGTAAAAAGGAACAGACCATACGCAGATGTAAAAAAAGAGATGCGTAATTACTATGGAAGCTAAAGTTGAAATTATTAAACGACATGAAAGAGGTAAAAAGTTGTAGACATTGAGTGTTTATACGGTAGAACTGTGATAAAGGATAAAGATCGGATTATGCAACACGTGAAGAATTTATTCTGTTTCTATGCAATTGACGATAATTTTTTAAAAAAAGAGGTGTTTTAATAGAAACGACTGAGAAATTATTGATAATTCTCAACGATAAAGCTACAGAACATGAGTCGAGACATGAAGCTTATAGTTCATGTTCTCGACTTAGCGTTTTCTACACTGCTCAAAAAAAATTAAGGGAGCAAGCAAAGAAGTCAAGAAAACCGTGGGAGACAGCCACGTATTGGCATAAAATAAATAGTACACGCGTATCAATGCGCAATACAGAAAAAAAGACGTAAAAAAATTTGTAATTAAGCTTTAATTCTTTGAAAATATGGAAAAAACATGAAAAGATGATTTAGGGCAACAATTTGGTTACATGTAAACGATAAAAAATAAAGTATTGTTTAGAAATGATGCAAGATTTTTAATATGGCGTGTGGTCTCCTCTAACAGCTAAGACTGCTGCACACCTGTTTACCATGGTTGCGATGATGTTATCGATAAGACTTTGGGGAATACTGTTCCACTCCTCAAGAAGTGCAATCTCCAAGTCTCGGAGAGTAAAAGGAGGCCTTGGTCTCGCAGCAATGCGTCGTCCGAGCATGTCCCAACCATGCTCGATTGGATTCAGGTCAGGAGAGCACGCTGACCATTCCATACGCTGTATTGTTTCAGCTTCGAGCATATTCTCCACAAGACGATCTGTATGCGGTCTGGCATTATCATGCTGGAAAACAAAGGAATCTCCAATGGCTGCAGCGTAAGGTATGACATGAGGTCTCAGTATCTCGTCTGCATACCTTCGGGCCGTCAAGTACGTCTAAGTACCATTCCGTATGATATGCATGTCCGTACGTCCACCTATGCTGATTCCACCCCATACCATAAAACCAGCTCGTCTGTATTTTGACCTTTCACGAACGAATGTGGGGTTATTTCGAGTGCCCCTTTCCCTCCATGCCAAAACACGTAGGGTGTCACACTCCAGACTGAATCGGGACTCGTCTGTAAACAGCACTTGGCTCCAATCATGTTGCTCCCAATCTCGATGTTCAGCAGCCCATCTTCTTCGGGCCGCACGGTGGCGTGAGGTCAACGGAATGCAGACCATTACCCTACGTGCATAGACACCTCCCTGATGAAGCCTATTACTTACTGTTTGGCTGGACACCCTTCGTCCTGTTGCCAAGAGCAACTGTCTTTGCAGCTGAGTAGCATTGTCTGTTCTGTTTCGACGAGTTGTTAACAGTATATACCGGTCATCAGTTGCTGTAGTGGCGCGTGGCCGACCTTGCCCTGGTCGACGTCTAACATTCCCTGTTTCTTGGAATCGATTCCACAGCCTTGCAACGACACTTCTGGCGACTCCAACAGCGTCCGCGACACTACGTTGTGTTTGCTCGGATTCAAGTCTGCCTACAATACGCCATGCCATGGATTCCAGTAAATCACGTTGTTGAGACATTATCAAGTCACCTTTTCTCAAAAAGAATAAATGAGCAATCGAATTTCACAGTTAAGGTAGTGAAACAGACGTTTCTGCAACATCCCGATTTCCGCCCTTATGTTCTTTTTCTGGTTTTTGACGTCATGAACTTTGATTTGCATATGAAGTTTACTTCTTCTGTTTCCTGCTAGGCTTTAAATTATGGCTGATTTATTTTATGTTACTTATCGGTGTAAGTATTTGCGTAATTTCGTTAAAATCATGTGCTCCCCTTATTATTTTGAGCAGTGTACATATGAGGAATGTGGAGCGAATTAACCGCATAAATCGAGGACTTACTATATATGGATTGTTTTCTTCACAATCAAATGAATGTTTCATGGAATCGATTCCACAGCCTTGCAACGACACTTCTGGCGATTCCATCAGCGTCCGCGACACTACGTTGTGTTTGCCCGGATTCAAGTCTGCCTATAATACGCCATGCCATGGATTCCGGTAAATCACGTTGTTGAGACATTTTCAAGTCAGCTTTTCTCAAAAAGAATCACTGAGCAATCGAATTTCACTGTTAAGGCAGTGAAACAGACGTTTCTGCAACATCCCGATATCCGCCCTTATGTTCTTTTTCTGGTTTTTGACGTCATGAACTTTGATTTGCATATGAAGTTTTCTTCTTCTGTTTCCTGCTAGGCTTGAAATTATGGATGATTTATTTTATGTTACTTATCGGTGTAAGTATTTACGTAATTTCGTTAAAACCATGTGTTCCCCTAATTGTTTTGATCAGTGTACATATGCGGAATGTGGAGCGAATTAACCGCATAAATCGAGGACTTACTATATATGGATTGTTTTCTTCACAATCAAATGAATGTTTCATGGCAAATACTTTATGAATTTTGCACAATGCTTTCTCATAAGCAGTGTAATTACTTCTAAACTTTATCTGCAGCTAAATTGTTTCATCTTCACCTTTCTAAACGTGAAGAATTAGCAAATTTTCCGCAGTATGTTCTAAATATTTTTTTAACAGAACTTTGGAAAATATGTGAAAAATCTTTCCGCCATCTAATTTTTATTATTATTATTATTTTTTTTTAAGTATTAGGCTCCTAGGCTGTATAAGATTTTTTCTTATACAAACTTTGTTAAGGAAACACCCAATAGCTGAACCAGTATACTTTTGTTAAGTATACTTTGTTACTAATGTAGCAGTAAGGGCCTGTTCACATAGGAGTCCGTAGCGTTGCGTTAAGGAAAAGATGACGTTGAGACGAAAATAAACCAATCATATGCCTCCAAACGATTAGCAATGAAATTTTTAACGCCTATGATTGGTTTATTTTCGTCTCAACGTCATCTTTTCCTTAACGCAACGCAACGGACTCCTATGTGAACAGGCCCCTATTCAACACGAGGTTTCATACATAGGAACGAAACGATTTTTCGATTCAAAACGCGATTGTACCTGACAAAAGCTTACTAGCTATTTTAGGAGTGCTCTCTCAATACCATTGCTCTTTCGCAAATTATTTTCCGTTTCCATAGAAATGACGATTATTTAGCTTCCCGAGTAAACTAAAATTTGTACAATCGTTGGCAATTCGATTTAAAGGTTGCTAGCTTTAAAATCAAACAAAAAAAAAAACATTGGCAACTTCAATTAAGTGTTTTTGTCTGTCATGCCTCGACCTCGATAAATGCGATCTACTAGCCAATTAAACCTGAACTAAAGGGATTCATCAAATATTCCTGAGAAATGGCACAAACTTTTGTTAATCAGTTCGACAGTGCAAGACGAAAAAAAATAGTTTTAGTTCTCCCCTTCCGAATTCTTCCTAGTATTTTGCTTGTATTGCCATGCATATGGAGTATGCATAAAGTGTTTTTAGGAAAGAACAGTGATATGTTGAAGCTTTTCGTGACATACCTAGCAGTTTCTTTTCAGGCGAATTTAAAGAAATGTGACTTTCATACAGCGAATACTGTTTTAACATAGCATAAATTTACCAGTTCGGAATCAAACGCTGGTACAAGTGAGTAAACTTTTTCTGTGTAACATGTAATATTTTGTTTGTAATACTTTGATTGGTCTCATAATCACCGTTTGATTATAAAGAAAACAAGTTCAACACGCGGTATTGAATTTTCCAGAAATTCGCAGATGTACTTTATGGCTAAAATTTATTTTAGATATGAAGGGAAGAGCTGGTCCTGTGGGGTACACTATACGAGAAAAGAACCGCGAAATAGTACCAGAATGAGGTGTCAATGATCACAATGGGAGATGAGGAACACGGGATGGGAATTACAGAAAAACGGGGAAATGAGTTGATAACGACACGAGCAAAATGTTAATAAAAAAAGCAATGAAAATAAAATATTTATTTAAAGAAAATATTATTAAAATCATAGCGAAATCTTACACGAAACACTTTCATGTCAAATTCATCATCAGTCGGATATATTTCTCATGTTCGGTTGAAAAAACGTCTAGATATCATCTTAGCATTAAGTCAAATCATAGGTGGTGTATCATGGTATAAATGCTTAATCGAATGTGACTCCTAAAACATTCAAATATAAATTTTTCTATTTTTCTACCAACTTATAAATTGTTATTCTGATTACAGTTATCTAACGCTTAATAATAATTAAGAGCAAAAATTAGCTTTGAAATGAAGGGTACATCATTCTCGAGTCTTGTCTTTTAAATCCGTTTCTTTAAAACAATTTTTGAAATTTGAGTACAAACATTTTAATAGCCTCTCGATATTAATGACTATATTTGCTGTACAAATTTTATATATATATATATATATATACACACACACACACACAACAATAATGTAAAGTAAGATGTGTTTTGTAGAACAGATCCTTTTTAACATTCATTCAACATTTCATAAATTCATGAAAAAAAAATTACCTTCGTAGTTTTAGGTAAAGTTTTATTTTTGTTAGTACCATCTAAATAATTAAAGAAAATAGAAAACATGTTTCCTTTTAAATTATTCTCTGAACTGTCGTCATACTTGTAAATTTAACATTGATTAGTTAAATTGTCATAAGCATTTAAAACCACACATTTTCCCTTAAACGAACAATAATTCTCCGTTGAAGAAATTGAATATTTTAACCATACTTAACAGATTTTCGTACAAAATAATTTCGTGCGCTTTTTATCATTTTAGCTGTCACGCAATATTTGTTTAAAATAACACTTATTTTTTTTCAAATGCTACTCGAGCGTGTTGTTTGTTTGTTTGTTGCTGTTATACAAATAAAGTAAACGCTTTATTTTTGTTTAGTTAACATTTTGCTGAGGCTAAATTTGCGCATGAACCATCTGTCAACGTAATGTGTACTTTCCCAGCTCTTAGAGTTTCTCGATTGAAGTGGTAAACGCTCAATCATTGCCATATTGTTTGTTTTACTTCTTTTTGAATTAATGAAATTCTCCGAGTTCCACGTAATTTTAGATAATTTGTCGTATCCTAGGCCGGTTTTGTGTGTGTGTGTGTGTGAGAGAGAGAGAGAGAGAGAACTTTCGAATCGTGAGTTCTGAAATTTTACAGTTCTCACTAATTACCCCTGTTGTTCATTTTAACTTTTGAACTTCTTAAAGTAATTGCTTTCAACATCCAAGCCGACCTTCTAATAGGTCAACATTCTCAAGGCTTGAGTAAAACTGTCAGGAGGACTTAAAAACAGCAATAGGGGAGAGGGGGGGGGGATAGCTCTTAAAGGAAGTTTTAGTAATTTGAAAATTTGTTTTGATCATTCTGGGAAGAATAGTCATTATTTCTTTGTCAACGACTTGTAAATCACTGTAATCAGGTTTCTGGTTGTTTACTCTGGTGTTAAGGCTGCTGTGTACTAACCCTATTGGATTCGCGCACCTCAATTTTAACCTATGGAGAAAATTAGTCTACTATTTACAGCTACATAAATGCTGATAATCCAATAAAAATGGTATCTTCAGATAGCCTGACCTTTTCTGCACCTTACAACAGGATTCATTTTATAAATTTCGTCCACCAAAGGAAATGAGGAGCGTTTAAAACACTAAACCAGATTCCCCCCCCCCCCACACACACACACACAGAAAAATTAAAAATTTTAAAATATTTGCATTTTTAAAAAAAACGAAAAAATGCACATATGTGTAAAATTTCTTTCTCTATTACGGAGTACAATTTTAAAAAAAAGAAATAAAATATTTTTAAATCCAAGTCGTCAATCGTCGGACAAATTTTCTCCATATGTTAACATACAGGCGAGGGAATGCAATAGGGTTAGTATACAGCAGCCTTAACCCTTTCGCGGGCACGCCAATTTTTAGAACACCAGCAGGCGCGCGTGGCACAAAGTGCAACGTCTCTTTCAACCTTGATTATTCCTTTTGTAATAAACTTTTTTTTTTCAAAGTGGAAATAATAATTCTGCGTTTTATGACAAGATATAAAATGTTGATAATATTAAGATATACAGTACAAATCGTTTATAAGAACATCCAGGGGACTTTAAAAACTGGTTCTTATAATCGATAGTTTTTATAACCGATAGATGACTTAAAACTGCTGAAAATACCAAATTCATTGTCACATAATTTCTATTTACACCTGAAACATGACATTCAAAAAATGGTTAAAAGGTTCAAGTTCAATCAGGGAAAAACACACTGCTTATTTTCATATAAGTATGTTTTTTTAAACTTTTTCAAATACATAGTTCTAAAAATGTTAAAAAGAAAAATGAATAAAATTATATAGCTATTATGAATGTACATACATAATGCAATATTTTGTGTTTACATGTTTATTGATTTACCGAAACATAGTCAGTAATATTTGTTTGTTTAGTTTTTCTTCTATATAAATAAAGTAACAGACGTATTTGTCGGGTCACGTGACCGTCACGTCTCCGTGTCTTACTCATCCCGAGACTGCAATTTTGGCGGCCATTTTGTTTTGGTCGAAAATCGGTGTATTATTTTTCTCATGAAAGTACATAAATCTTACATATTTGGAAAGAGCTTTGAAAACTGATAACTTTTTCTGCTTACAGTTATTCTGTTACGTTAATAGTTTTAAAGATATTTTAATTCTAAAAAAGCACTTCACCGGAGAAGCCCTGCACTCAAATCAGTATGGTGCAGCCATCTGTCGGCAGCGACGGGAATGAAAATTGACGGGAATTTAATACATTTGTATGGCCCTGAAAATGGCCTTTTTTTTCTTTTGTGGGGCCCGAGCATAGCCGGGCTTCACCCGGCTAGTTGTAAGTAAAATAGAATTTTCGGTTATCGCGACAAGTTCTTTGACAGCTTTTTTTATCGGATCCTTTACAAAATCGTCATTGCAAGCTAAAAATTTATCAACGGTATTGATTGCTGAAAACATTTCTTTTAAACTCGGGCAAGAAAACTCGTTCAAATGATCTTCTGAACTGGCACTGTTGTCAATATCATCATCTCTGCCAGAAATCTCTGCATTTACGCCTGCAACAATATCTTAATACGTTATATTCCCATGTGTTGCAAGAGCCAAATATGTCTTCATATCCCTGAAGTGAATCTTGTTCTATTGGCAAATCTCGAGCCCAGTCTTGAAGCGTTTCATCTCTAGCGTCTTGAATTTGAAAAGTGGAAGGATTTTCACCCCTAAGAAAACCAGCATGCCGGAAATAATTCGAAATCGTTAAAGGTTAAACATTATTCCACGCCTTTTCTAGCATGATGATAGCGTCCAGTATTGAAATCTTCGGTTCTTTCTTATTTTCAATATAGTCTATGATCTGTAGAATCAAGTTCTTCCTGAAATGAAGTTTTAAGGACTTAATGACACCTTGGTTCATAGGCTGTAATACGGAGGTTGTGTTGGGAGAAAGAAAAGTTAATTTAATGGCATGAAGACCTTGAACCGGAGGGTGGGCTGGGCAATTGTCCACAATAAGAATAATTCTCTTTTTTTTGTTTAATAAGTTCTTGGTCCCACTTCCGTAACCAGTTTTCAAAGATTTCTCCTGTCATCGAAGCTTTAGAATTCGAATGATAATCAACTGGCAGCGATTTTATATTTTTAAATGCCCTCGGTTTTTTGTATTTCCCGATCACTAAAAGCTTCAATTTTTCAGTTCCAGTTAAATTTGCAGCAACCATAACCAGTGGCGCACCCAGGGGGGGGGGGCCCAGGGGGCCCTGGCCCCCCCAAAGAAGTAGAAATATTGATTTTGCATTATAAATATTTTTATTCGTTCATCTCGGCCCCCCCCCATGCATTATAAATATTTTTATCCATTCATCTCGGCCCCCCCCCAAGAAAAAATCCTGGGTGCGCCACTGACCATAACTGTTATTCTTTCTTTTGAAAGTTTACCACCACTACAGTTTTCGTGTTTGAAACGCAACGTCCTATCCGGGGTCATCTTATAAAATAGTCCAGTTTCATCAGCGTTGAAGATTTCATGGTCTTTATAGCCTTCTCTTAACACAGTTCAAACGGTTTTAAGCCAGTTATCAGAAACTCCTGGTGGCACGGCCTTCGATTCTCCACTGATTCTCCCGAACACAGTGGAATGCCTCTCCCGAAATCTCTGGATCCACGAAGCTGAACAAACGAAATCATATTTTTTAAAGAACTTCGCAAATTCATTTGCTTTCGCTTGTAAAATCGGTCCGCTTAGGGAAATGTTGGCACTCCTTTGAATTTTAAACCATTGCAAAAGGGTTTCTTCTGTGTCAGCATGCGGACTTTTTCGAAGTTTCTTAATTTTAGTCCGGTCTTTTTCAAATTCTTCTTTTAATTTTTCTCTATTTTTAAAAATATTTGAAATCGTTGGAAATTTGAAATATTTGAATTTTGAGTATTTGAAATGTAATGATACATTTTCCCCCGTTTTCTAATCTGGAAATCATACGAATTTTTTCCTCAACCGTCAAAGTTTTACGTTTTGCACTCATTATTGAATATGTGGAGGTACAGAGTACGGAGATACAGACTGTGATGACTTGTCGGCGGTAGAAAGAGTTGTAAATGCTTTGCACTCTTTCTTTTCGCTACTAGACTGGAATTTCTGCTGCCGTTTGGGTTGGTTCCGGACCTCATAAATTTTTCTTATCGGACTCCACTGGTGGGTGGATGTTTTGGGGGACTGGCTTGGCGGGGCCAGCACTTCCGATCATTATGTCCCAGTCACTAGGGGTATGGGCGGTGGCCCACTTTTCTTGGCAAGTTTTGTTTTCTTGACGGTTTTCTGGAGGCACACTTTTTTTAGCAACCCCTACTTTATGAGGGCTGATCACAGCCGAATTAGTTCGTGAGAGTTTTATTCATTTTATTTTACATTAAAAAATGGATAAAATGGTTGAAGAACAACGTGCTGCTACTTCCCGTCCGTTCACAATAAACATGTTCTTATAAGCGATTTATTTTCCCAGAAACCAATTAATTTTAAGTCACTAAAAGCGATATGTTCTTATTAACGATGTTATTATAACCGGATTTTGTATCTATTATAACACATGAGAATTGACCGGAACTAATAATTCCGTTCTTTTACGAGATATGTTTTTATAACCGGTGTTCTTATAAACAATCTTTACTGTATTTATAATTAAAGGCCAAAGAAAGCAGATACAATCGCCTTATTTCAAAACTGTTCGACTTATTGGATCTCAGGACAACTTGCGAATTGATTACTATTATGTCCGAAAATCTAAAAAAACAATGAGATTGTCCATTTTTTTGATATGCGGGATACCGTGTAATAGCTGCACATTTGATATCCTACATCCACTAAAATTTTTTATCGTATTGCAATCCAGTATAACCGCTGGTTTACCACGGTTAAATCACGACTAACAATGAATGGAAAGAAATGCAAAGGTCAGAAAATCAGACCTGCATTACAAAGGGTGTAGGTATAAATAGAAACTGCTTAGAACATTCAAACCTTACATGTAAAAACAGACCATTCAAAATTTAAAAAAATGTTGCACTTCGTACAAGGGCGCGCCCTCTGAAAGGTTAACTAAAGCTTTAAAGTTTTAGTTCTATCTGCAAAATGTATTATAAAATTCATAATATTGAAAATGTTTTCAGTATGATTTTTTAACTAAACAGCCCTCCTAAATTATTGCAAACAAATATGTAATATTGTGTCTTAAGGTATTTAGAAATTCAAATTAAAAATAGCAGCAGTGCTGTGCTGTGACAATCCAAAGGTGCCAGGTGCGAAAGTTGGTAAATAACTGCCTTACGGATAGAAGTGATTGACCGTTTGGGAACTTACAGGTTAATGTATTAGGAAATTAAATTTTATTAATTTAACAATGATTTTAAAGCAAGGTATGTGGTTATTTTACTACTTATTTCTGAGCCTCAGATAACTAAGTGTTACCGTCACAGGCGTAGCGTCCTTCTAACCATTTTTTTTTTTTGGGGGGGGGGGGGCACGAATTGAATTCAGTTAAGGCCCTCCTCAGCGCATTGACTGCCGGACGATCCTTAAAATATGAAATATTATGATTGTTTGAAATTGAATAACAATAGAATTGATGTTTGAGTAGTATTCAAAAGTTGCACAATGAGAAAATTAAATATAATATAAATAAAATGAGAAAAAAAATATAGCATCGAATTTTTGTTATGGATCATATCATTGCTAAAAACTGTTAAGGCTAAAAACATAATCGGAATCTTCAGTTTCACAGTTTCAAAACGCTGAAAAATAACAACTTTCTCAAAAGTTTGCTACAATTTTCCGATTTAAACTACACTTCTAATAACGTTTTAATTTATTTCAAGTTAAATTGGGAGGGGGGGGGCACGTGACCCCCCCCCCATCCGCCTATGGTTACTGTCCCAATTTTGCAGTGATTTTTTGGTATAAGAAGCATTTTAAGGTGGTATGCTTTATAAGACCCGAACTATCATAAAACAAAAAATAAGTAATATATCACAAAATAATAGATTACTTTGAGATTCATTGAGTTTATTCTGGCAGAAATTTTATCAAAATAGTATATACATATTTTAGACGTTCTTCCTGGATTCTCGAGTACGGAAAAAAAGTTAATATTTAAAATCATTGCTAGTTGCTCTACGCTATGTGCGTTGTCACGTTTCAGTTTACGTGAAAGCGGTTAATTGACGTGAAAATTATGCCGTTAATTATTTTTAGATTTCATTAAAATTTTTCATTAGTCTAATTTTATTCTAATTATTTATTCTAAGTATGCAGATACAGTTTCTGTTAATGCAACAAACATGACAATCACTTTTCCATTTAAGGCACATTATAACTTGTCACACATTCTATTGTCTCATCAACTCAGATAAAATCTCAAAAGTGTGTTGTACTCAGCGTTTCCATCACTGACAGTCACTAGATTAAATTATTCCATGGAACTTATACGTAAAAGAAAGGACATGGGAGGGAAGAGGAGACCGCAAGACATGCTAACTAGAATTACGCTTGTCGAGTACGGATTCGAACTTGAACTCCTGGCATTTTTAAACGTGAGGCGGATTTTCCGTTGTTTTCATATCGCGAAATTGTGAGTCATTTCCGTTCAATAAGTCTTATTGTTTTGATATCTTTGTCTATACGGTGAATCATCCTTGCGGTGTGACGTGATACACGATTTTTTTTTTCTCTCCGCCTGTTTTTCAAAGGATCCTCTTAGATTTTCATTAAGAGACAAACCAAAATTGAAGTTATTTATGAGCTGCCAGAACTTTTCCATGATCTTCGATGAACTCTTTATGAATTCAGTGTATATATTGCAAGAATTTTCTCTGTTATGAAATCCATCCGCTACTTTTTCACTCAAGATGTTTAATACATTCGTGTTCAGAAGTATGAAGGAGGCTGTTGTTTTTCGCATGTATTTATAACAGTCATCACAGCTTATTTTCAAAAACAGCCCTTCAAAGCCTCATGCTTTAAAATTTTCACTGAGTGGAATATGAATCTGATTTGGATTTGAAAATAGTTACACCTAAAACTCTGTCGCATAGCATTCTTCCCTTTGTTGGAGAGGATTTACCATATCCCTGTGGTTGGTATATACAATGCTTTACCATAATTGCGAAATATATATATATTGACGGTAGCATGTGTATTAAAAATGTATCTCTCCTTTATATCCTAAAAACTGATACAGAATGTCAGGCATTTTAACTAAGGAAGGTATATGTTTGAAATTTATGTATATATAAGGGGAGAAAATCATTTCTTTATCGCTAATTTTATATATATCAAGGTTTTCAAAATTTCTTTACCCACTGCGACCTTTACCCCTACTAAAGTTTACGATGGTTCCTAAATATGTATATATGTAAAAAAGAGCACATAGCATGCAATAAATATTTACAAATCCGTTTTCCTTAGATAAGAGATACTAGAGGAATTGCCCTTTACGCAAAAAAATTGAAGCCAAGGCCACCCATATAACGGCATACGGGTAATTACAGCATTATTTTATACTATGAGTTTCTTTATCGGCAACAAAGGAAATTTAAAAAAATGAAAGGAGTGGTTTAATGTTTATGAAAACATCAATGATTTTAGAATCAACAGAAAAATATATATTTTACTTAATGCTTGTGTAACATCTTCTAGTAATTTCATAGTTTTGTGGAACTTTTGTTTTTAATTGGGATTTGTACAAATGCTACGGTGATCTCCCGTGGAAATCTGTTTAATTGAAATCTGAACACCATATGTACAAGTATCATCACATATACAAGTATATGTACTTGTATTTAATTGTACCGTTTTTGGGAGGGATACTGGTGTAAATAAAATCTTGGAAAGGATTATAATAATCGACCAACAATTTTTTTCGCTGACACACTTGTGAGAATAAAGGTAACAACAGCATAGCTTAAAAGTTTTTTCTTTATTTATCAGCGTGTATTATCAAAATTTTTAAGTCAACAGGTTTGCATCCTTCAGAATTAAAATTCAATATCCCTTACAATTTTTTAAGATTTACTGTCCCTTATCTTCCATTGTTAACTGATATATATATACAGTGGCGCACCCAGGGAAATAAAAATTGCCCAAAGAAATAGAAATTGTATTATGAATATTGATTTTGCATTATAAATATCTTTTTCCGTCCATCTCGGCTCCTCCATGCAATATATTTTTTCCATTCATCTCGCCCCCCCCCCCCCCCAAGAAAAAATCCTGGGTGCACAACTGTGTATATATATATATATATATATATATATATATGTATTGCCCCCCGACAAGAAAAGTGACACAACTCAAAAATGCAGCATTTGAGAAAAATAAACTTAAAGAATACTGTACAGCAGGGGTGTCAAACTCGCGGCCCGCGGGCCTCATGCGGCCCGCGACGAACATTTTTGCGGCCCGGCCATTAAATTGGCACACAATAATATATAATAAAATAACCGAAGCAGAATTCTAATAAGATAGGAAGAATTCGCTAAATGTTTTTTTTAATGATACTCTTTTTTTGCTATTATCAAACAAAATGCATATATTTATGTTGAATATACTGTAATTAGGAAAATAAACCTACGTTTCTATTAATATTGATTTCTTTTGTGGCCCACCTATAGTTAAACCTTGTTTGTTTGGCCCAAGGTAGCCCTTGAGTTTGACACCCCTAGCTTGAACTAGCATTGCAATAAAACTGATACATCTGCCCTCAGGTGGACAAATTGCGTGATAGAGATGTGTCACTTTTCGTGCACGATGGGGCACTTCATAGATATTTTTCAATCACATAACCTTAAAATTGCCATTTTTTGACTAGTGTCACTTTTCTTGCCCGGGTGCGATATATAGCGACCAGTCATGATTCCGAAGAAAAGTGGCGGTTTTGAGGGGTGGCCGTGGAAAAGGGAATAGAATAACGCTGGCTCTATGGAATGTATTTAATCGGTTCTGAACAAAATATGGCCGTTTAGCGTGGCGGCCGACTAGACAAGTTTCAACGCACTTTGTTCAAAATAGAAGAAAATGTGTTTGTGAAATAGAATTAAGCTTTTACTCAGCTTTTCTCCCGGCAGGCAAGCATATTTTTCTTTCCTTTAATCTGCCCTATTAGTCTACATCCAAAATATGCAACACTGTAGACATGTAATGGAAACCACATTGAAATGAATGAGCTCTTAATGCGATGGTCCTGTGCACCCATTTAAAGGTTCGCTTTTCTCGGACTCTTACACCTGTGATTAATGAGCAAATTCCCGTTCGATTGCCCAAAAATGGGTTCCCAGAAGGTCGCAGTTTAGCCTCCAGGATCCGATCCCTGGAAATGGAGCTTATTAAACACAATCATGTGACGTAACGATAAATTGTTCTTAATAGGGCGTAGTCGGATTTGCAGAAATGATTTCAAAAAGGCGTCAACGCGGAATTCCAGAGCTTCTTTTCTTCCTAGCGACAGAGGTTCAGTGGGTGACGCTACGAAACTGAAGATTAAAATGAAAAAGAATAAAGAGAAAAAAAAATTATTGTTATTTAAGGTCACGGGAAAAGAAAAAAAGCAATTACATTTTATGGTCTGCAATAGATTACCAAATATTTTCTAGAAGTGATCAATAAAATATTAATTAGACTGATTTATGAGCATGAAATAGCACTCGTAAGTTTTTATAAGAAATTCTATTACGATTGTTATAATATAAATGTCTACCGAAAACGCTCAATCATTTACAGTGCTCTGTTAAAAAAGTATTACAGGTAGTATACATCGGGGCTTTTTTTGTTGGATTTTAAACCCATACTTTAATGAATGTCTATTTCTACACATTTCATGTTAGTTAATTGGTGAAGGTCTTTTCTTATCTCACACTTTTTTTCCTTTATTTTTCAAATAATTAAAAAAAATATTCAATTCGAGCATCCTTAAATTTCACTGTTCCAGCAACTCACTCCTTGTAAGTAAATCTATACTTTGAGTCCAGCTAATTGATTTGGTGATGTCAAGGTGAGAAACAGGAGGTGAAATATGAAAACAGTAACTTAAAAAAATATATAATAATAAAATAAAAAAATTATATCCAATGGACAGGAGCATTATTTAAGAGATTGAGGACTATAAGTGAATCAAATAGCACTTGAGATAAAAAATTATTTTACTCGAAACTTACAATGCTTATATAACCGAACGTTAACCCCGTTATTTTAACACATGTAATATCACATAACTACGAGGGTTATTCGGAAACTAAGGTCCGAATCGTCGTAGCTAATCGAATGTCGCGCAAACATTGAAACGCGCATGCGTACCAACTCCCGGCATGCCTTGCTCGTCAAACGACGCCATTTGCATTGGTATTGTTGCAGTGTGCTAAGTACAGTGCTACTTCAAAATGTTCAAAACAATCGATGAGCCCGCCGACTGTGAAATACGGTCAGTGATTCGGTTTTTGACAGCAAAGAACATTTCAGCAGCGGAAATTCATAGACAGATAAGCGACGTGTATGGCCCAAATGCGATGAGTAGCAACAAAGTGCGTAAGTGGGTGAGAGCTTTCAAGGACGGACGGGAAAATGTTCATGATGAACCGCGTTCAGGTCGACCATCAGTGATCACAGATGATTTGGTCAATGCCTTGGAAGAAAAGATTCGTGAAGACCGGCGATTCACAATTTCAACTTTAGCATTGGAATTTCCGAATGTGGGTAGAATAACTTTGCACAAAATCGTTTCCGAAAAGTTGAAATTTCGCAAATTGTGCGCACGTTGGGTTCCCAGGCTGCTTACTGAGGAACACAAACTGAAAAGAATGGCTTGTGCTCTTGCTTTTTTGGACCGATATCATAAAGAAGGTGATTTAATTTTTAGAGAAGATTGTCATTAGGTACGAGACGTGATTTTCTCACAGAACCCCAGAGTCTAAACGTCACTCAATGGAATGGCGTCACACAATATCACCAGTCAGAGTCAAGGCAAAGCAGACAATCTCAACACGAAGGTCATGGCAACCGTGTTTTGAGATTGATATGGGGTCTTGTTAGTCGAGTTTATGCAGCAAGGGACAACAATAAATGCAGCCGCTTACTGCGCTACCCTAACTAAACTTAGACGTGCAATACAGAATAAGCGACGTGGTCTTCTGGCGTCTGTAGTTTTGTTGCTGCATGACAATGCCAGACCCCATTCTGCCCTTCACACCCAAAATCTGATCAGATGTTTTGGATGGGAACAGATTGACCATCTACCGTACAGTCCAGACTTGGCGCCGAGTGATGTTCACTTATTCCGCTACCTAAAAGAGCGGCAAGAAATTCGCCACAGATAACGAGGTGAAAGAAGCAGTTCAAGACTGGTTATCCTCACAGGCGGCAGACGTCTACGACTTAGGCATACAGAAGCTTGTAGAACGTTATGGCAAATGTTTAAACAAATATGGAAACTATGTAGAAAAATAGACACATGTAAGGAATTTAAAAAAATAAAGTTTTTTGAAAAAATCTGTAATGTTTTCTGTTTTATAAGTAAACGGACCTTAGTTTCCGAATAACCCTCGTATTTCCAATACTAACACTAATCGATCCTTTTAAACCTTACCTCTACACCAATGCGCCTGAGTGCAATACGTTGAATATATTCTATGTGGTCAGTTTTTTTTCAACCATGGTCTCTTATGCTAGGAGAGCGAGAAAATTTGCTCATCGCTTTCCTCCTATAAGCAGCTTTTTCCGTTCTTACGCACATCATGTTTTATAATCTCTTTATCTAAGAAAGTTTCATATCACTTACCGAAAGAGGGCTTGTAAGGTTTGCGTAACCATGGGGCCAAGAAAATGGCCCGATGAGAATGTAACGTAACAAAGAAAGAAAGAAAGAAAATAAAAACAGGTTAGCTACAGCAAAAAATTAATACCTCACAAACTCTAATTTTGTGGCTTCAATACGCATTTTTCTGGTTGAGAACGGACTTTCAAGTGTTTCCTAATCCTCATTTCAGATACGTTGAACTTCGGAGACTGTTCTTCAGAAGAAATGAGAGAAACTGTAAATCCATATTCCTCTGTTTAACTCATTGCAGACTGTTCGTTATAGTTAGGAACTATATTTAAACTATTTCGAGTAAACCCTTAGCTAGCGGTACGTAATACGCTAATAAATAACTCGCCTATTTCCGAAAGCATACACATTCTTATATAGCGTTTCGGGGACACATTTATATGATTTTCAGTTTAATGAGTTTCAAAATCGGGGCAGCTCTTCGCAGGAGGTTAATTAAAAGAAGTCATAAGTCACTCATAGGCTGTCATTGTGCTGATTTTTTAACAACTCCAATCTACTCGAGAATAATTGAGAAAATTTATACTTTCGTTTACAGAAACTGAACCTTCGTATTCCATTCTTCGTCTCCGTTCGAGCGAAACGGACTAGTTTTAATACACAAAATGTTTTTATTCTAGATCTTGAAAAGGAAATTATATTTATTTGGTGAGAAGTGTTTAAAAAAAAAAAGACTTATTTTTCGTGAATGGAAGTAACTACAATCCTTGCATTAATGGTTTTTGGTCAAATTCTTAAAAGTGGCAAAATGGAGGTATTGTTAACATATATGCCTCATAAAGGAATGTCATACTCTATTAACTCTAATCGCCAGGTTCTTGGCAAATTTATTTAATATGAAGGTAATGCACGAGTAATCCTTTATAAACAAATTACCGATTAATTTATAAATTGTAACAATTTATCACTTTTAGTGGGATTCTGAAAATAAGCTCTAGCGCTTAGGGATTTTAATTTTTGGAATCATGCTAAGTAGATTGTTTAGTTTATTTGGAAGTGGGAATTCCTCTCATTGAACCGTTCTAGTGTCTAAACATATTAAGAATCGTAATTATTCTGCCGTATTTTAGAGACCTTTCATCCGAACGCGTACTCCTTGAAGGTACGAGATTTTACATCAGAATAGAGGTTTCTCGTATGCGTAATAGGGATACAATCAAAAATCCTTTTTTTTATATTTAATTTTTATTATTGTTGTTATTCTCGTTTTATAAAGCATGCAAGGGGGCTTCCGTTTTGGGGAAGATAATCCTTTCTGAAGGGAAATTTATTGAAATTTTGGAACTAGAAATATGCGATCAATTTTTGGATGAAGACGCTATAGTGTCATTTTATATATATAGCATTCTTTCGTATAGCATTACATGTATAGCATTCTTTCGGGTCCCTTTAGACCAGTGGTTCCCAACCAGTGGTCCGCGGACCACTGGTGGTCGGCGAGAGCGTCTGGATGGGTCCGGTACTACTTATAAAAAAGTTGCCAAATGAATGGGGATTTTAAAATCAATGTTCATTGATGGACTGAATATATCCGATGACTATCAGGTGTTGAATTAAAATTTCTTAAAAGTTTAACATAATTATTTTATTATTAGAATATGATATGTTAGAATGTGAGTACGTTAATTCTGTACCACTTTTTCCTGAGGGATAATCTATACCCCCATACCCCCTCCCGGAAGGTCCCCCCCCCTCAGGTTGGTGGGGTGGTTCGCACATGGTTCAATTTTCTGGCTTAGTGGTCCGCAGACTTCTACGAGTTGAGAACCACTGCTTTAGACCAATGGTTCTCAATCTGGGGGAGGAGGAGAACCTGGGGAGGCATGAGTAATATTCAGGGTGTGGGGAGAAGGTACGGAAGGTTAGCAAAAAATGTGTAGAACGTAATTAAATAAGGCTTGTGAAAACAAATTAAATTCAGTGATTAGGCATATATTATTTATCGTATTCTTGTTACTTTTTGATTTATTATTTCATGATTGCAATTAGATAGTAATGTAGACAGCATAGAGCCGTTATATTGTTTACTGTTAACGTACGCTTCTTTCATATTTGGCGCTACTAGAATCCGGGCCTTTGTTTGGCTTCCTGGGACTCTACTGCAACGCGCTTATAAACTTGTAGGTAGAGTTTGCCTTCTCAACCCACACATTTTGATATTTCAAAATTTATGTGGGTATGTTTGAGGCCTGGGAGGGTGGGGGTGGCTATGGTCTGAAAGTCATCGAAAGGGGGGGGGGGGCTAGAAATTAAAAGGTTGAGAATCATTTCTCGAGACCCCTTTTTTTAGTTTGAGGGAAAAGCCAAAACATTGTAACTTTCTGGATGATGATAATTTTACCCTTAATATTTTTAATTGGTGATACTTTTTTTGGATTAAATTTATCTTGTCGACAATTATGCCCAAGTTTTAAAAATGGTTGTCAAAATTTTAAGAATAGATAAATAATTGACTTTCCTTTTGAAAGGAAAATGTAGGAGAATCTCGTTACAATGAAAGTGGATTTCAGTGTCAAAACAAGTGTGCTTACTGCTCTGAGGTCTTATATGATCAGAAAGCATGAGAATGGTCCAACGATGGATGGATTATTAAAAATTTCATAAAACTTGAATTTTACTGCTGTAAAAATGTTAAGATATTTTAATAATTAATGACGGCTTTTCAATCTAATTTTTTGTAAATACCTTGATGACATTTTGAAAACGAAGTTTCTAACATATGAGACTACTAACAGTTAATGAAATTAAGTATGCTTTATTCAGTGATAATTTAAAAGTATAATTATTGGGTGATTTAATCCCCACCACCACCACCGAGAGGTCAACAAACAAACAAAGAAACAAAAAATGTAGCTTTTGGTCTAAATGTTGTTGTCCTAGGTGGTAATCTAATCATATATTGAGGTGGGGAACTGTACACCTCTAGGAACCCAAAGCAAAAAGTGAGGCCCTTACTTTTCGCTGCAGTTTGTTTACTTTTCACAAGTTTCCGAAATGCAGTTTTCTGATTGTTAACTTTGTCATCTAGCTGCGAAAAATTCATATCCTTGCTGACATTAGGGCGGAATTCAGCTAAATTCCTCCCTGGAAAGCCATGGATTTACGAAATATAGATTTTTTTGTGTTCATACGATAGATTAATGAAGAAGCTAACATAAAACTGACGGATTTTACACTGTACTGATATTTTGTTTAAAAAAAGTTCATTAAAGAAGGAAACGTAAAATAAACTTTCTATTCGATTTGGGGGCCCTCCTCTGATGTGGGGGCCCGGGGAAACTGCCCCGTATGCCCCTGCCTTAGTCAGGTTCTGAGTAAGGGTATGAGAAACAATAAAAAACTCTGTAGTCTTTAAAAATTCATCTCTCATCACCTTATTACTTAAATTCACTTTTTCGTCAATAGATGGCGTTAGTCTTCTAGTCTCAAGTTAACTTATTCTTTATACCTCCAGTATGTTTCTTGGTGCTTAATTTTAATAGTTTTTGTTAATCATTGCTCCAATTGTTGCTTTACGATGCTCACTGAAGAAGCATACTGACTGCGACAAGGATTATCAATCTGTGTACGACAGGATCTTATAGCTATTAAACGTGCTACGGCTCTGATGAAACACAATAGCTACTAACTCCCTCATTGAAAAATAGAGAAAGTGGAAATTGGGGGTGTCGGGCAATACCTTATAGATGCCTTGCAGATAACAATATAAAGAAAAAAATGTGCTATATTAATGACATGTAAATTGTGATAATGCGTGAGCACTTAATTCGTAAATTATCTTGGATAAGTCAGATAACCATGAACTTCTGTTTGGTAAACTGACTTCTGTTTGGTAAAACAACTGATGGATTAGACACAGTCCCAAGAGAGAAGGGATGTAATTTCTATAGTTAAGTTCTTTACAGCAGTGGTCCCCAACCCCCGGGCCGCGGACCGGTACCGGTTCGTGGATCAAATGGTACCGGGCCGCCAGCTTAGGGCCACAAAATCAGGGTTCTCATTGATTTAGCGTTCTAGTGAGTTAAAATGTTAAATCACTTTATATTCATTTTTTGGTGTAACTGTATTTTATTTTGAAGGCACGTTTAAGTACAATTTAATTAAAGTTATTAAATCAAAACAATCTAAAATATAAACAATCAACGTCCCCCCCCCCCTCAGTGGGCCGCGGTAAAATTATCAAACGTTGACCTGTCCGCCACGATAAAAAGGTTGGGAAGCACTGCTTTACAGGGCCGGCCATCTGGGAGGTGCGGAGGATGCTATGCACCGGGGCCCCGCGATTGAAGGGGCCCAACATGATAAAGAACTAAAATAATGTACTCTTGCACATGAAAGGATATGAAAGGGATGGAAGTAACGCACAAGACATACTGTAATACATACTAAAGAATAATTATAATGAGTTATTTCTAAATGTATTAACTGTGTTAAAACTTTTCTTTACGTTGCCAGTTACTATAGCAAGGGTTGAGCGCTCTTTCAGCAAATTAAAATTAATAAAGAATGATCTTCGGTCAATCATGTGTGCAGAACGCTTAAATGCACTTGCTATATTCAGCATCAAAAAATAAATCGCAAAAAATTGTAATTTTTCTGGAGTAATTAATGTATTAAGCAAAATCAAAATCACGCATTAAATAAACATGCATTAGTAATATATGTTTGTGTTTGTAATTTTTTTTACTTTACAAATAATTTAGGGGCCCCAAATGGTTCCTTACACCCAGACCCCTTTATAGAGAAGGCCGGCACTGGTTCTTTAAAACATAAAATGCAACATTCGTTCTATTCTTAAAAACCAAATTTATAACAGATTACTTTATTGTTGTTTTAAGAGAACCATGCTATTTTATCGTTTCTTTCTTAATAATTAGCTTGGATATGAAGAAAATATACGAACTACACCAATACAGAAAAGAGAGAGGGGGGGGGGGTAAACGAAGAACGTAAACAGAATTTCCCTTCTTTCTAAAATTCTTTTAGCTCCTGTAAAAGTGTTTTTGTGACTTTCCCCCTTCTTTCGTTGCTTTACTTCTCTATAAGTCTATACGGTGGCCCCTTAAATAAATGGCCAGTAGTCACGGCTGCAAGTGTAATGGATTAAGTTCCAAAATTGCATAAGTAACAACTTCACTATATGTTAATAGTTCCGACCAGGGCTCCCAGATCTGCGTTTTTCGATGACTATATGGATTTATAGGTTTTTTTTCTTTCGAAAATATCTCAGTATCTGGGGTTTTCCATCGTAAGTTCAAAATATAGAAATTTTTTTTTTTATTCTCTTTAAGCATAATTTAAATACAATAAGTCAATTTAATAAAAAATATGCAGCTAACGACATTAGTACATTTTTGAATGTAAAGTAATTCAAATGAAGACCATTTTGGATTGAATCGCGATATATCACCTTCGTACAAAACCATCCCAGAATTTTGGTATTTGTTACGTAATATCGAAGATGGATGTAATAAACCCAAATAAAAAATCTTATCAAACTTCATGACCCATTTCACTATTTTAGCTCACTCTTCTACATGCGTGAAGAGTTTTCTTCACAAGTTAATAGAATCTAAACAAAACACACGAATTCTCATAAACTGAAACTGTAATATATCGTACGATGGCAAAGCAGGTAGTAAATAGATATCAACATTGACACACCTGGATACCTAAAACAGAACTGGTGAAAGACGCAATAGACGATGTAAAGTTATAGACGATACGAAGCACGCATTAAAAAAAAAAAAGAAAAAAAGATCGTCAGAAACTTAATTTAGAGATGAATAATAAAGATTAAATTTTACTACAATTAAATAAAATGACTTTAACTTCAAGTAATCTGACACATGTGGTACGTATTATATTGTTTGAATTTGTCATTTTTAATTAAAAAACCCATGTATTTTAAAAAGATGGGTTGTTTAATTAGAATCTGGGTTTTCTTAGATGAAATCTGGGTTTATTACATTTTACTCGCTAGACGCCTTGGTTCTGAAGCAATCAAAACACCTTTTTGTAAGGAGACACCTCTCACGTCTCTTTTTCCTGCTCTGGAACCCATTTCCTGGAACCCATGGGGAATTGGACCAACATGTATTGCACTGGCCTGGAAGGTCACTGCTTCATTGGTGCAATATTTGTCATAAAGGATTACGAAATTGATGCCCGAAGTGACACGAAATTTACTCGAATTGTTTTACTCTCTGTTTAAAACACCGATATCAGTAACTGTTACACGAACTGTTATGAAGTTTGTTTGAAGCAACTCCGAAAATATTTTGAAAATTTGAAATTTAGAATATATCCTTTTAAGGGTATCACGGAAAGTCCAAAACACTTGGACTTATTATTTAATCATAAAAAAAAGTCAATTGACATTGCATAATCAAACTGAAATTAGAACCTATTAAGAATAAGGAAGGAAGTTGAATGCTGCCATTCAATCTCTTACAAAAGCATATCTCTCACATTTTCTCTACTCGTGAGGAAAACCTCGAATACTCCGTCACCACGTTCTAAGAATATACATTTATTCATTTTCGCGTGTTTTTTTCATCTTGATTGATAATGTCTCTTTGCTTTATTCATATATTTTGTGGCAATTACGTTAATCGTCAAAAACTGCTCACACCATTACGTAGAAAATAGAACTGGAATTTTCATTTCTTAAAATATGATTTATAATATTGAACCTTGATTTTAGAAGAGCAATTTTAATGATTAAAATTATGTTGCAGTACAAAATTCATGTGTATGCCATGCTCAAAATTAATCCTACATACATTGCTGGTTTTTTATTTTTTGTTTTTTCTGTTGCCTCTGTTTGAAACGCAAACAACTTTCTACACCTGCTTCCAATTCTCTGGAATATTTTAAAATTTTTGATTTCAATAATCCTTCACCCCCCCCCCCTTTCCAAAAAAAAGCGCGATGGTTTGAGTTCATATTTCTTGTTTGTCGCTTATGTTGATTCCTATGAATCGCTTGATTAACGCCTGAGTTTGGTGATTCTGTATTACCTGTGCATCGATATTTTGTCTTACTTATGAGAGAATGTTTCATGCCTTTCATCCCTTGAGTGGGTCGATAAAATGAGCACCAAGCATGATTGTGAACTAACTCTGGGGGTCCCGCGTCAGATTGACCACCTGACTGAGACATATGCTGCATGGCATCCCAAGCCCACGGTCATGAAAGCGGAGATGGGCACCGCAGGCCTACAGTGCTGAAAAGCAATTCGGACTGTTGTGCCATGAGTTAGTTTATGGGAGAATGTTTGCGTCTTTAAGAAGAAAAAAAATCTGAAAAGAATAGATTTTCAAAATTTCTGTTGGGGAATTACCTTTAATTTTTTTATTTTTATGCTAAAGTCCAGTTTGGGTTTTTGGATTATTTGGACTATTTAATTTATGTAACGAGTATTTATCAAAACCATGGCCTGGCCTGTTTTAGTAATGATGTTCAGCAGGCCTATCACTGAAGCAAGAGGTCTCATGTTTAATTCTTCAACTATCCGTTTACAGAGGGGAAGAAAGATTGTGAGCTAGAAATTTTAGAGTGCAAATTCTTTCTTGACAGCCATAGAAAAAGGTAAACATTTCTTACAGAGGTAGAAGTAATTTTATGGAAATCGCTTTCAATAAAAACTTTAAAAAGTGTCACAAAGCAATAATATTCTCACTATTATGTTTTTACTGTTAAGAAGATTGGCTGGTTAAGGCTCGGTGCACACGAGCGATCCGGTGTCGTTGCGGCACCGCAGTTGCGATCAGAAGTACATGGAGTTGAAAACCGACTCACACAGACGTAGGCGTCGTCGGTTAGTTCAACTCTATTGTACTCCTGATCGCAACTGCGGTGCCGCAACGACATCGGATCGCTTGTGTGCACCGAGCCTAAGAGCGCTCTGCACGGTGGCTATTATGACCAAGAGCTTCAATTTCAAGCCTATTCCGAACGGCTGCAAATATGCATACCAACAGCGGGACTGAAACCCACAGACGCTGGTACCTAATAGCAGCGCTCCAGGTATTGGGCTATCGTCCACATAAGGAGTATTGGTTTGATTTGTTTTGGTTTGGAGCGCTACGGTCAATTTTTTGCTACACGAGGGCTAATTAGACCGGGACCTACAGTTTAAAGTCAATTCCGAACGGCTACAAACATCCATGTCAACAGTCGGACTCGAATCCATAGGATCCGAACCGAGTGCCAGCGCCCTAGCCATTCGGCCATTACCGGTCCCACATTCCACAAGGAGAAATGTGCATCTTAAAACACTGAACCCCTTTCGTCCAAGCGCAATAATGCACTGAAAAACCGGAACATTCAAAAATGATATACGGTTTTATATAATGTAGAAAAAAAATTCCTTTCCGGAGGTTTTAATGAACAGCATAGAAATTTAATTAGTGCTAATCAAAACAATAATTTACCTTCTGGGAAAAAGTATATTTTTTACCTTTGTTTCCAAGCTACGTTGGCATTCTTTAGAGGAATTTACCTTATCTTTCTTAATTATTCCTCTGCGATGTTCGGATAATCCACCCTCGGATTGTCGCGATTTCATAGTGTACCGATATCATAGTATCATGTTATATGTCCAACACTGTTTATTTTGAAAGCATCTCAATTTGAAAGTTTGTGAAGCTGCAGTTATTCACTGCGGCATCGTGATGTCTGTGTGTGTCCCCATTGCTCGGACATGAAACACTATGGGCCTGTTCATAAAGAATCAGTCAACGTCAGCGTAAATTTTTTTAACAAATCATATACCAATCATTGGCCCATTTAACCAATCAGCACCAACGGAATCTCTGACGCTGACGGATACTATGTGAACAGGCCCTTGCACGCCGATACGCTCGTTGTAAGAGGTTTAAACAGCAATCTATCACCGTGGCTACGGGTTCAAACTTCGGATAAGCCCGCGATCTTCTGGTGTTGTCTCTTCATAGATAGAAGCGTTAATTAGCTTACTGGACTCGTCCACAATAAAGCAGCAACCAAACTCATTGTTAGTATCCGTGAATGTCTACAGGATGGGTTGTGTCAGAGAATTTAAAGCTTTCTAAAATGGTACAAACTTAAAATGGACAATAAATGGACCTACAAACATTTGTGTTCTGTAAGTCATCTATATGTAATTTATATACACAACAAATATCTCCTTGATTTATACTTGCATTGAAGTTAATGCCTGAAGTGAACTAAAATTTTGCCAACCTCCTTTCAAGCAATTCAAACAGCTCCTTGATATCGTAAACGTAAATCGATTAAGAAACTTGCGGAGCAAAAATCTCGCATCGAAATAATATATAGACAACCTATATATTTTTAATTATCACTACGCAACCTCTTAAGCGCCGCACTTATAATGAAAGAATGGAAACCTTTTTCCGGGATAGAAACGATTAAGGAAAAGCAAAAGTAGAACGTTCGAAGGAATGATTTTTGTAATTGATCTCATGATCTTCGTTCGACTATAGGATGATCGTAAAGTTTTATACTTCAGGTAATAAAACGAAAGAATTTTCTTTCGGTCTGGAAGCTATAATTGGTTTACATTATCTTTACGAGGCTGTGAAGTTTGAAAACTTTCATCACTGCGACTATGAAAGGTATACTTGACAGAGAATCGTTAAATTAAAGGACAGAGCGTAATTTCTAAGAAAAACTAAAATAACTTCGAAGCTTCAAATTTTAAACTGCATCTCATTACAAAAATGATACAGCAAGAATTAATTCTCAGGGTTTTATTTTGTTTTATATATAGTTGGGGGTGCACGATGGTTTTGAACTCTGGCATTCTGTTCATTACAGGGAGGGTATATACAAGAGATTAACTATCCGTGTTTTGACCAAGATATGAATCATTAAAAAGTGTCTATACTGACCAATGGAGAGCTTGTTCACTTCCATGGACAATACATAGTGCAGTGAACTGTCATCGCTGTATTCTATATTTTCTATCCTGAAACGGAAAATGTTACAGAAGAAATTCAGGCGAATCACTGCATTGCCACCAAATTATTTTGATATTGTCCTAAATTATTTGATAATATAGTGTGTATATTTGTCTCTGTGAACAAACTAACATGTGTCTATCGACCAATTATCTCTGTACAATGTGCTGGATTTCTTGTCTTGATGCATATGCCTGATCTAGGACCAATAGTTTTGTTCTGATTTTATATTAACTGATCTCTTTTTCTAGGAATTATTTTATACAGGTATGTATGGTCTCAATACAAAGGTATCCCAATGTATTGAACAGTTAAGTCATTGTAGGCAAAAATCAATTCATGAATTTAGAAAACTTGACAGTTGCTAACTTTTCGACTTGAACATACTCGTATGTTTCCCGTACTATCTATATTTTATACAAATAAGATACAAACACATGCGTTTACATATCTACATTAATTTGCACGTACTAATTTTGACTGCACATACTTTTTATATGCAACATTTATTCTTCCAAACCCTTTATCATACATTCGGAAAATATCTTTAAAAAATCCATTAAAAGTTCTATAATTGGGAGAATATGTTCCCTGGACTTACCTGATCTAATGTCACCGTCGAACTTATGTACTAAAAAGGGAACAGAATTTTCCCGTAAATGATGAAATAAAGCCACATATATTGAGGAAATACTGCCTCCAGACCTCTTAATTCTCAAGTAGGTTGTAATAATAAGAAAATTAAATAGATTTTGACAGTCAATCTGCTGAATCGAATATTGTTCATCCATGACTTGTGAGTCATTTCTAGACCAGGGGAAGCTACAAAGTTAGTCATTAGAATGTTTTCCCTAAATTTTTTTTCTGAGAAAAAAAATGTATGAAAATGAAACAAAATTGTCCTCGGAAGTCGAACTTTGCATAACGAACAACCGATGTGTTTCCAGATGATAAATTCTTTGTACCATGGTTGGTGAATAGAACTGAAAAGTTTTCCGGGTCGGAATGATGTCATCGGTGGTGTGCCTCAGACAGGAACCAATAAAACAAAGATCGGACTGCAAGACGGTTACTTTTATTATCACATTTTACCACTTTTTTTGACGAAATTTCTTCAGAGAGTAATCTTTGTGATGTGAAAACTTAGCAAACTTAACAAATTCAGGAATTCAACTCCTTTAAATTTTCAATTTTTGGCAAACTTTTGTTTTTATGGTTAGTATTCTTATAAAATCAAAATTATTCTTATGCATCTGAGATCTGGAGTAAAATGCAGAAGCAACACGTCTTAATGTATTATTCTTTTTTTTTTCAATTACAGTACCTTACCTTATCAGCATAGTTAATAATCTTATAATTCAACAGCGCCATTTTTATAAAGTAACATAAGTGTAAAAATATCTGTTTAAAATATATGGTTACACATGTGTATGTATTATATGAAAATAATACATATTAGGGGCCTGTTGAAGCCTTGTGGTACAGCGCGCTGGCTTTTGGTGCTGAGGGTGCTCGGATCGAATCCCGGCTTCACGCCACTAAAATACCTCTGTTTGTGTCTTCCCTTCATGGGGGTAATGCTGGTCTGCTATATGGTGCCTCCATAATAAAAAGGCCAGCAAAACTGCGGTGTATTATAGGTGATTGTCTTCAGGTCAAGTGCCTCCGCATATATATATATATATATATATATATATATATATATATATATATATATATATATATATATATATATATATATATATATAATAAAATATTCACACACACATAATGGACTTATCCATAGCTTTAACTCTTGACCTTGTTAACCACACTAAATACCTTTGAGAGAGGGAAACAATGATCTTCAACCGTTATTTACGTTTGAAGTAAGAGTATAAACAATGCAGGCCAACTCGTACTCAGACTGAGAGTGTAGGAGACAATAAAGTACAACATAGTATGTGATCTATAACACGCGTTTAGTTTTTGATCAGCAATATCGTTTTTAAAGTTTATAAACTTGGGTGCTTACTGTACAGTATAAAAATCTACAATACTCTGGTTGACAAATTTAACTCATTTAGACTAACAGCAGACTAAAAACAGAAAGGTGTTTTTAAATTTTGATGGCAAACTTAAGGAATAATCTAACCTGTAAAAGTCGAGTTTGCGCTGACTGTTTAAATGATTTGCATATACGCTATTTAACATTGAAATAATGTATTTGATCTACATTTATCTCATAGTATGTAAATGAATATTAAATTGTGAGATTATGTTGTCAAGGTACCGGGAATTGCACGTCTTTCATTAAATGGTAGACACATTTTCCATTAGACTTTTTTTTAATAATTGCCACTTTGAAATACGACAAGTAAAACTTTAATTCTTATAAAAAGATATTAAATTTAAAAACAAATTTGTGGCGTTTGCAGTAAACTATTTTGTTGCAAAAGCCCAATGAACCTACTCCACCTATTTCAACATTTGTGTTTTGTTTATGAACGATAATGTTAAAGGAAAAGTACTTTTTATTTAAAATTTTCCAATCACGTTGAGTGCAGTGGAGCGAAACTGACATGAGCGACTGTGACACTTAAAATGACGAATAGATTTATTTGGAGAATAATTTATGGAAAATACTTTCACCCCCTAGTCATTTAACTTATATTTAGCTATTGATAAATAGGGTTTCCCCCTTTTTTCATTATTATTTTAAAAGGAGAAATCTGATTAGAAAATTTTCCAGATGAAAGCGTATATGACATTTTCATAGTGAATTGTACGAAAGAAAACTTTCAAATGTTTGTATTCGTAACTTTCTCCGTTTGGTACTCTCATAGAGCAATTCTTCATATATTTTTTTGTTTTGTCATGCCTGTCATTCGATGAAAAATATTTTAGAACACTTATCCTTCCCACAGATATGCCCAGTTACAGAACCACAAGAAAGAGATATTCTCTGTGATTTATAGAAAAGAATAGAATAGAATAAACGTAAAAATTTGAAATTCTTTTAACACCATAACAATGCTTGTTTATACAAAAATCTATTACCGTAAAATCTCGACTATAATACGCACCCGAGTATAATACGCATGCTTGATTTTGCGCGAAATTTTCGGAAAAAATTAAAATTCGACTATAATAAGCACCCATAATTTTTCAACATGTTATTTAAACATTGCACAGATATTTATTAACATAAATAAAATATGTAATAAAAAAAACGAAAGCGTCAAAATCGGTAGAAAAAGAAACTTAAATTGTTAGTTCAAAACAAACAATACTGTCAAATTATCAGTCTTAATCACTTTTACTAGAATACAGCTCATCTATTGTTGTTGCGTCCATGTCATAATTATTGGTGCCGTCGTAATTTATATAGACATAATCATGTGAGCGACGACTCTCTTGACGACACGAACTGTGAGTTCCGTTTGTTTAAAAGGAATACCTGCTTAGTAAACGGGTGGATGAATCACGGAGTGCAGATGCGCACGCACCCGTGTTGCGACAATGTCTTACAGCTGCTGTACGTTCGTTTATCCAATGTTTAAAACCAGTACTTTTTTTGTACGCGAGTACAATACGCATCCTCATTTTTTGGACTAAAATGTGAAAAAGTGCGTATTATATTCGATATTTTACATTAACTATTTTGTAATACAAAGTTTTAACTAGACTAGTATAGTTTTTGAAAGAAAACTCAGAATCTCTGAAGTATACCTGAATATCACAGATACGAGATTTGATAATAAAGTTATAAAAACAGGACATTTTACACACTAAATGTAAAAACCATGATCTTGGGGATAATTCCTGACCCTTTTCCCGAAAGTTTTTTTTCTCTCACAAGAAATTACTGAACGGTTAGGGCTCTATATCACATTTTGACAATTTGAATATGATAAACTCTAAATTTCAATATTCAGTATTCTGTTTGCATGGGTGTTAGTAGCTGGTAAGAATAGGCTCTAATCTTAATGTACGTGCCTGTTTGGGTACAAGACAATAGCTTTTCCCAAAACTAATTCACCGCCTTTCAGTGACTGATAAGTTGGAGAGGTTGTAGGGTTCGCGTGTTGCTCAGATGCAAATTTCTGGTAGCTGCGCAGTGCAGGCCAGTCAAAGTGAGTTCAGAGCAGGTGTCTGGTCTATTTAAGTGACACACGCTGAATTGGCAAGAGCCCAAGAAGGGAGTGGAGATTTGTACGGTAGTACGTTACGCTATTAGTAGGGATACGAAAGAGTCGAGAAAAGTTAGATTGAAGGTGATAGCGGTATTTAACTGATAGAGCTCGTATTAGTATTTAGCCTAGGTGGCTGCACGACTTCGATAGTTATTTCAGAGCCCGATGGTTACAAGTATTGTTAGTGAACGTATATTCTGCCTGAAAGGGTTCATTACGACTTGAAAGTTCAGTTTCTCAGTACCGCAAGTTGCGGTACTGTTGTGTTATTATTTGAAGCCCCAAGTCGGTCTATGTTAGTCTACCTCTACGTAGAAAATAAAGGAATTATTTATATTTATGCCTCTTACTTTATAGTGTGCCTGGACCGTTAGAGGATTCACAGGGTAAATAAGAAACAGAACCATATAAGGTGTTTAGTATCAATTATTTTCTAAAGTATTGTTATGTTATTCTATACTTTTATCTTGTTCAGCTAATACTCACTGAATGATTGTGTTTCTTTTGAATTATTTATCATTGCGAAAAGGTACACCATGAAACAAATTAAGTTACAAGAGTTACAAACAAATAACCTAGGAAGCTTATAACTCGCAATGTCACCTTCCGTAACATAACCGAGGTCTGATGTAAAAATCAACGTTTATTAATATATTCGTAAAATACCAACACTACCAACATTAATTTTCTAGTGTTATTTGGTTATTCAATTTGAAATGAAGGAGAAGTTTGTTGAATATCTGTAGGAAGATTGTTCAGAAATTAAGATTAAGAAAGGTCGCTGACTGGGGTGTCATTTGCAGTGAAGTAAATATTTAACTAAGAAGTTTCCTCTCAGGAAATCGGCTTTCCTGACATATCCTTTCGTAGACATTTTTCATTAGTCTTTGATTGTATAAGAGGTTTTTTTTCAAATGACTATACATCGAAGAAAGAATGGCGAGATATTAAAACATATAGGTCAATCCTAATCTGCGAAGTTCGTATTCTATTTAAACTCCTCTCACGTGTGTCCAAAACGAATTACTATGACAAATTTTGTTTTGAAATTTAAAATTATGTAGATGTAATTCAGTTATTTAAAAAACTCGAGAAACTCTACAGCTAAAATTTAATTATGCAGTTGATGATTATATTGACATACTTCATGTTCATCCCAATTTCTCACAACAAAGGACTTCGAATCCATGTCCTAATTAGTACTTGATAAATCTGCGGAATTCGAAGCCTTTACGCGTTCTGAACTGATGAATGGCCTGTTCGCCTTGAGGAAAAGCTCAGTGAATGTGATTTTTAATTTTATGTTTTTCTTCTCTTTTTCGCTGATTTAAGTTTTCCATTCTTTATTCACATTATCCATTTTTTTTTTCAGAGTTAATTTTGTAGTAGTTACATTACAGTTCATTTTATAACATTACCACTGTTTATTAACCCTGCAGTGTTTTTCTTGTCATATTTTCATTTGATATGACGGCGAGATTTCAATAAAGCAACCATTAGTCGGATATATCAGGCGTCACGGACGTCATATAATTAGGGATACGTAATTTTCGTATTTACGAAATAGATGCGAATAAATGCAAAATTTGCCGATATGAGCGAATAAATGAGAAAATTATTTTTTTACTTCTTTTCGGCGAAAACTCGGTTATAAACGGCTTTTTAAGCAAAATTAGGTAATAATAGTAATAATTTATTAATATAATTGCTTAACTAAGTCCATCCACGGTCTTTAACTGAGAGAGATCTCGAAATTTGCTTATTACTTATTGCTAAAGACTTAAGAAAGAAAATGTGGAGACTACTACAATGTTAGCTTTTAACTAAGAATTTTGATACTTACCTAACCAAGTAAATAAAAGTGTGATTTTTTTTTTAATAAATGAGAAACTTTTGAATATATATATATATATATATATATATATATATATATATATATATATATATATATATATATATATAAATACAATACAATACAATACAATATATTTGCGAATAAATGCGAAATTTACGTACACCTACATATAATAAACAATTTTGTAAGAAGTTGTGCTTGGAATAGCCACGATACATGCTAGCAAAACGGTAACTTCAGCTGTCAACTCCAAATTTACCCAAAACCCAATGTTGTAACCAACACTCCCAGCGAGAAAAATGTAATAATACTCAGACTACATCTAAAAATAGACCCCAAATTGTAATTCGAAAAAACTTTTCATTAAAATGATAAAAAAAATACAGATAGGGTAATAAACACCCCATTTTCTATGATTACTTGTAGTTAAATTAAGGTTATTTTATTAAATTGCAAAATTTTATCCATGTCATCATTAACTTTCAATTTAATTTTCTGCAAATTTCTTTTTCTTTCTAATGCATACTTCTTATCGTGTATAATATGCTCCTTCTATTACGCCTCTTACCTGTTCTATTTTAAGGTATCCAGGTGCGACAATTTTTATCTATTGTCTGTTTTGCAATGATACGAGCATTTACGGTTTCAATTACAGTTGAAGCGAATTTGTCTTTCTTGTTGGGATTCAATTAACTAGTGAAAAAACTCTTTCCACGCACTCAGAGTAGTGAGGTTCAAATCGTTAAATGGGTCACGAAATTTGATAAGATTTCATATTTAGGATTATCCAATCCATCTTCGATATTACGTAATAAATACCAATATTCTGGGATGGTTTTTGTGAGAGGGAGATATATCACGATTCAATCGACATGATCTTCACTTGTATCCTTTTAGATTCAAATACGTCACTGGTTATATGTCGACAGCTTCGTCCCTGGTTCGATGCCTGTCGCTGACAAAATCCACCGCCGTGTACACTAACGGCGACTGGTGCACTAAAAACCTGTCGTGGCTGCAATGTTCTCCAAGTTCTCAAATTTACCTCTGGAGGTGCGGGGTCAAGTGTACCGGTGTCGTCACTTCACTCGGTTCTAAATTACGGAACCGGCTTGTAGGCAGTGATGTAGTGAGCATAACTGGCGCCCCCCCCCCATGGTCTTGGGGACCATTTGGCGCTCCTCTGCGAGTGGCGCCCGGGGCATGATAGACACCCTTGCCCCCCTCGCTACGCCACTGCTTGTAAGGGGTAGGGCTGGCCACCTATACGGTGCCCCCTTAAATGAATGGCCAATAGTCTCGCGGTGTATGTACAGGTGAATATCCAGCGACAAGTGCCTCCGTGTTCGAAAAAAACGATACAAATACATACTAATGTCATAGTAAGGTGTATTTTCTTTATTAAAATCTCCTAAAATAATTAAATTACGCTTGTAATAAGAAATAAATATTCATAAATTGCTATATTCTTACTTACAAGGGAAAATCCTAGATTTCGAGATATTTTCGAAAAATAAACCCCAAACCCCATAAGGTCATTGAAAAACCCACGTCTTGGAGCCCTGTTTATAACCAACTGAAAAACGTTTACTTGACCCAAAATCTAAAAAGCAACTTAAATTAATGATGCGAATGGATTTGTTTACTCTCCTATTTCATCTACTAGAAGAAATGTTGATGTGGTTAAGAATATAAATTATCTAAATCAAGATTTCTAACAAATGAACGTGACACGTGAATTTTGTTCGCATTATCAATTACGGGAACTTTAAAAAAAGAGAAAAACCCACCATAAGAGGCCGTACATTTTTCACCACGCTTTCTTGTCACATAACATGCGTGACATTTTCTAGAGTCTCTCATCTTAAAATAAAGATGGAAAAACGAGGAAAATGTAATCGAGACACACACCTAGTTACGGTCAAGGTTCAGATAGGAATCGCAATTACGATTTTCCTGGTACATGTAAGTAATCTCATGGATATGTAAGCAAAGCGAAGAAAGAAAACTCCAGGTATGGAAAACACGAAACAGAGAGGAATGCGGTCACAGTGAGAGCAGTGACTCTCTTTCATTTATAAAATCGAGAGCGCAATTTATTTAAAAGACCCTTGACTCAAGCACTTATTTCTTGAAATAATTATTCATGAATCTAAAACCTGAAGACAGAAGGGACATAGTATAAATGGTGTCTCTGAATGGGATATTTCTCTTTTGTTTATTATCATTCCTCTCGTTTGTTTGTATCTTTACTGTTTTGTGGGGAAACGAATTATATACAAGAGGAAAAATGCCTTATTTTATGAAAATAATGTGATGTATTAGAAGTTATATATAATAAGGTTAGTTAACTTCCAGGAATAAACAGTTACAGAACTTGCTTTGAAAAGTAACATTTCCATGAAAGCCTCGTCGATAAGTGCATGTTAAAGGTAAAGATTTGTATAAAATGATGAGAAAGCAATCTACTACCGTAAAAGGGATTTGGCGTACGAAATATTAAGCATTGTAGCTAACATTCATGTAGCTAACATGAATGGAAGATTGAATGTATGAGGGTATATAAAGGATTTTAAACATTGCATAATTATCAGTACGGAGAAATTATATAGCCAAAAAAAAGATGCAAAATATATAGTTGTTTATCTTATTAAACAGTGAAAAGATAATATTACATCCTTAAATTACACCATACATATGCGAAGTTCGTTCTTGTGAATTGCTATATCGATTACTCAAGATAAGACTCGTGCTTTTAACAGAAATTCCTTTAATACAGTGGAGTCCTGATAATTCGAAATGATTGGGACCAAATCCTTTTTGGATTAACAAATTTTTCGGATTAAGTGAAATCATAGTTAAAATATTATTTTATAAGGTTCGTTTAAACATTGCCTCTCATGTGCTGTCCCTTTTATTTTATTTCAGATATTTTGGAGTTCTGTATGTCATTGTAGTAAAATTTTTAAATATGTGAAACAAACAAAATGCTTTTTCTTTACACATTATATGAAAAAATATCTGTACCTATATATTGCAATGGCAACGACTGATATTTCTCGAAAGTATCATTAATTAATGCAAAAGAAATTCGAGGTCTGTACTGAAGATTTCATTTAACAAAAAATTATTTTACTCGACATGTATTGCATACACAGAGGGTTATAGGCTTTGATTAAATATTGGAAAGTAGGGTGATTTTATGTTTTACTCAGTTTTGAAATACATTGCAGTTTTAATATACAAGTCAAAACACGAACAAAACACTCAAATGAAAAATCAGTATTTCATTTTTTAAGTAGGTATTTAGACAAGGAATATATGTTCAAAAATTTTTGTAGTGTTCAAAGATATAAAATAAATTTTTAAAAAACAGAGCTTCTTGAAATCCAGAATTAAAATTCAAATTGTCACCTAGTTTTGAACTAATGGTTATAACCCATTAGGCTGGAGTGGGATTGTGTCTAACATGTCGCAACTATGATTTTTCCATATTCGCATTTATAAGTTATTCCCTCGTAATACCTCCTGACAAAGAGCCATAATCATCAGTTAAAAATTGGTCGCTAATTTGAATTTTTACTGTAGATAATATGACGATGTCTGTTTTTGCTTAGTTTTATCAGCAAATTTGATGTAATAGTCATAATTTGTTTAAGGGTGTTCTTAGCATGACGCATTCATACCGCTGTTGGAAATCTTACATCAGAATACACACACACAGCTTTTTACTCCCATTTAAATACCGCACATCTACTGCAGGACAATCTTTACACAGAATCTCTTGTCTCACTAACACTTTGTGTGTGTGTGTGTATGAGAGAGAGAGAGAGAGAGAGAGAGAGAGAGAGAGAGAGCCAGCCAGCCAATTTTGTTGATAATTAAGTTTTAATTTATAAAATACATTGGGGAAGTACAGTATATTGTTATATTTTACGCGTAGGTGTAAATTGAAAATATCAATAAGAATCAATGTTGTCTAGGTTCTACTGGTATTCTTGGAATTTTATACTCTCAAAGAGAAATTTGCTTTTCTTACCCCCCCCCCCCTCCCCCGTCCATAACATTCTGTTGTGCTTCATTTTATTTCTTTGCTTGATAATATTCAGATCAATGTACTGATCAACGATCACAGCCAATTTTTGAAAATATTTTAGGGAAATGGCAACGCATAGGAGATTAAGGTAGAGCATCAATCAACTTTTCAGGCTTTCAACCATGGATTTTTCTCTTCTCTTTTCTTTTCCTGCTGAAACGTTAGCAAATGAATTAAAAATAAATATTTCTGAATTCTATTTTTAACGCACGAAAGTAGATGCATAAACAAAGCATGAGTAGCTTTTCGAAAATTTGAAGCTTTTCCTAGACATGTTGTTTCATGACTTAAAGCTATTAATGCGGATAACGTCTACGCCTTCCACGCCGTGGGCTTCGATTCAATTCCGGAATATTGTTTTGTTGTCATCTGGGGTAAATTCAGTCTTCTGCCTGAAATAAGAACTCCATCTTAAAAGGGAACCTACGAAAAATACCCCTGTCCATTGCCGGGGTCATCATCTGTGTAAAAATAAATTATCTCTCTGTGCGTGTGTTTCTATATATTGTCTTCTCTCTTCATATGTGCTCCGGACTGTAGACCATGTCTACTGAGGCCCCAGGGATATGTACAACAACAAGCTATGAATGCCTATCGCTAAGAAATCAGTTTTTTTTTAAATTACCAAGTATTGCAGTTAAAGTCTACATTTAGATGCAAAACGCAGAAATCAAAAAGTTTGCACCCACTAATAATGTGTAACAAGAAAAGAAGAATAAGAAATGTCGCCATGGGGGATGAAGAACTTTGAGGTCCATTGAAGCAGTGATTTGACAGACGAGGACAAGAGAAATATTTATGACAGACGAGGTACTAGTGGCAAGAAGTTTAAAGTCCAAACTCTCTGATAAGTTCAAAACCTTCAAACATTTTAGACAAATGATCAAAGTTGAAAATAGCCCCATATGTGTGTGTATGATAGGGATCGACAATGTATATGTGGACTCTCACAATTAATCAAGGAAAGGAGACATTCCTCAACGACATTCCTCACGAAAGAGAAGTCCGTTGTCACGCCTTGTCCACTTTCATTATACTTTTGAATAATTGATTTCAAACAAAGAGATGTCATTAATGCAAAAAAATGTAGTGTAAACTTCGTAATTGTTGTAGTTTTGCTTTCTTTGATCAATCATGCGTACACATTGTATCCTAGCGTAACGTTTAAAACGAAGAATGTCGATGGAATAGCGATTGCGATAGTTAAAAAGAACAGAAGTAGCTATAATCCTTCTTCACATAATGGATTCTTGTAAAGAACATTTATCTGGCTCTCTGGTATCAGTTGAAATAAGACCACTATGCAGAGTTCATTGGTTCCATATGTATTGCATGTTAAGAATAACTGAATTTTCTTTCTAATGCGAATCAGGAAAAAAATGCTACCATACCAAAGGATTCAAAAACCTTAAAAAAAATTAGGGGGGTTATTTTCGGGGCCAAGACGTGAAAATGAGTTCTCTGTTGTTTACAGGAGAAAAGTTACTGAACCCAATTCTAAATATTCTAGACTTTTGTTGAAGTCTGTCATTAAAAAGATGCGCTGTTCTTCATATGTTTTAGATATCCGCTTTTGTGTAGTCAGATTTTACTTACGTTTGATGAAAACAATGAGAGTCGAAATACAGTGTTTTTTAATATGACCTGTAAAAAGAAAAAAGCATTTTAAAGCTTCTCCAGTTTCTATCAAGGAAAAATACAGGAAAATTTTGTTTTAATAGAATCTCAGCCTCTGTCAAGATTTTGGCAATTAGAAATATAAAATCTTTCTGGACTGTAAGTCTGTGATTCGATATTTTCAAAAACTATTCGAGGTATGATAAACAGAAATTATGGCTAACATTCAGTCCTGATGACAAAAAAAACATGAATTAAGGCGTGCCCAAGAGGTGGAGCGTTAATTAAAAATATGCATTCCCAGTGTACAGGTAGCCTTAGACCTAGGTTTCGCTTGCTATAGTCATTCACTTGTCACGTGCTCCTTAGCAAGGCATAGCCTGTGAATAAGCTGGAGGGAAAGGAATTCCTAATGCAGAATTTCTGCAAATTTTTACTGGTGACGACAAAGTGCAGTCAACCAGCCCAGTTTGGGAAGAACCATCGTCTATCACGAATTGTGGTACAACATTTACAACACAAGATGACACAAAAAAATGTATTAGGGCGGTATACCCAAGAGGCGGAGTGTTAAGAAAAAATATAAATCTCCATCGTTCAGTTATTTTTTTTCATCTTCTTGAACTGTAAATTGTGTACCACAATTCGTGAGAGACGATTTTTTTTTTTTACCAAGTGGGCTAGTTGTCAGTCACTAGTAAATATTTACAGAAATTCCGGATTAGGAATGTCTTTCCCTTCAGCGTACTCATCCGTTGGGACTTGCTGAGGAGACCATAAGTGCACGCTGGAGATGTATATTTTTGCTTTATTCAATCCTTATTTTGTCATACACTCAGAAAAGGAAGGAAGGAGTGCACGGAACCATTACATACTGATTTTTAAAACTATATATATTATACTAATATTGTCTCATCGTTCATAAAATGGCGGCTTAAAATTTTATTTTCGCGTTTTGCCCTATATTCGAGTTTTAAATCATGCCACGCAAGTATTTCATGTTTACGTACTTTATTTAGTATACTGTCAAAATGGTCATATATTTTAATTATATAGGTTGTAACGGCCAACACCCGAAAGCTCTTATTAAACCCTGATACGAATACTCCCTCAGCTGAATTATTCGAGCTAAAAATTGATCTAACTACCATTGTTTCAGAATTATGGAAATACATTGTTTCACATTTAAAAATAAGTGCAATAGTATAAAATTTATACTTTAATAAGTGAAACGGATCATTCAATTAATTGCCAAAAGGAAGACAAATAATGTTAATAGCCACACAAAGATGAATTATACATAAAATTCATTCTCAGTCTGTTTGTAAAGACACGTATGGTGACGAAAGCTAGGTCGAAGACAATAAAAATTGAATAATATAGAACTCTTAATTATCCGATAATAGAAAATTGTCCCTCATACCGTAAACGTTGAATTTGTCGGAGGTTTTGAATGAACTAACTACACAAGTTTAAGTGGGATTGAGTTAAAATAATGATATTTACATAGATTTTCAGTTGCTCTGAAAAAGAAAGTCAGCCTATATTCCTTTATTTGTACGTCCTATTGACATTATTTCAAGCAATTTGCATTCTTACAATTTATCCCTAACCTTTTTTCCTCGTTGTAATGCACGCATCTGCCACAAAGCTGATCCAATAGCCAAAGACAATAGGGAGTTCATTGTTGTTCATATGAATAATTATTCAAGCAATTTAAAACAAATAAAGAATACGTAGAATCAAAGCATTTTGGGATGATTAGCTTCTTAATCTAAAGCGTTTGTAACTCTGGTTGGGCTTACGTGAATGGGTAATGATTTAGGTTGTACCAAAAACTCCTCCACCAGTTTACGGGAACTCGAATCCCCATTAGAATTCAGGAAGTTCTTACATTCATATAAAATATATCTTATTCATAAAGTGGCAACTTAAACATATCGCGGTCTAGTAAAAATTCTGATACACGTAGCAGATTTAAACTGTATTTTTTAATCACCACATAATCGCATTCAAGTCTTAGCCACGAAACGAAAGGTTTTGTCTCTTCAGTATGCGTCTTTTCCCTCGAATCATTAGGGTTTCTCAGACATTCTTCATTACCGGAATCATTTCTGAAGAAATCAACACGTTTCAAAGCTCTAGCCATAAGCCATAAAATATGCCAAACACATTACACTTTCGGCATGGAAACAAAGCATTTTTTTTTTCCAACGAAACCCATTTCGGTTTGTCACCGATCACCGCTTTTGAGAATCGCCGATAGAAATCACGTTCTCGAAATGTCGCAATAGAATCTCTGCGTTATTGACGTGTCGAAAGCCAAGGAGTAACTGAATTGTTCGAGCCATTGAGGCCTGAATCGAGACTTCTTTTATGTCGTAAGTTAGCCGGGGCAATTCTCGGCGAGCAACTCCTGTGTCCAAGTAAACTCAACTCTCAATGACTGGTGAGGACAAACTGCGAGAAAATGCCACAGATTGTTTGTTTCCACATTGGATTCTTATTACCATTTGTTGCGCCTTCGCCCACTGGGTGGAGCTGTAAACGTGCAACGAAATGAAAAGTTGCATACACACAAAAAAAAATAGGCCGGCATCTTCATTGTTTTTCGCTTCCATCCATAGCTCGGGGATGTTGATACCATTCTTTTGTGAGCAGGTTCTGTTTTCTCTCAATCGGTGAATTCGTGAGGGAGTTAATAAAATGTGCGAGTTTCGCTTTTTATCTCCATCGTGAACCTGTGATTAAAATTTGAGTGCGAACGGCTCTGATCGTTTCTATACAATGGGTCGCAAAACACAATGAAAAGTTCTATGTACTGAAAAAAATTCATTTGCATTTTTTTATTACAAATGTTATTTTCTCATAACTTCCACTTTAAGTAGTTTCTCCAAACGTTATTTCGTATTAAAGTTCAGTTTGAGTGGGTAATTTATGTTTTCTGAAATATGGATGCGTGTGTTATCTCGTGCTATCATCGCAGATAACATGAAATGGTAGTTTCGTTACTAGAATTTATGCTAGAATTTTTGGGGTCAAAACAAATAACTAACTGTTACTGTAAAACCTGCTCTTTAGACGCTTAGCTGAAGGCGCACTTGACCAAGAGAATGTTGGAAGATTTTATTACTTGAGCTAAAACGTCATTTTCATTATCTTCCTGTTCCTTTAAAATACTCTTTCCTGTAAAAATTTAGATTTTCTCTTAAGTAATAGACTTAAATTTGGAATATTTCTTTTTTTTAAATATGTTTACATATTGTTTCTATTTTATCAGATATCTGCTGACTGCTATTCAATATAAATTTGTCTTGATGAAAAAGGGCGTTTAAAATTAATTTTCATATTTTTTCTCAATACGAATTTCTTTGTACTATTTTTCTTCAGGGAAACCTTTTGACAAGTTTTATTTGACAAGTTACATTTGAAATGTATGGTTACAAATCTTTTTAAAGGGAATAAACTAGATTCATAAATTACACCTTTGGTAGAAGTTTGGAATAACTTGCCAATTTCAATCACTTTTCTGAGATTTTTCAAGAAATCTGCGATTCTAAATTTCTTTTTCAGATAGAAAATCTATTGGTATTATATTGTATTAAAAGAAATCATTATCATTACTTAATTTACATTATTTTTTTGTGTTGAGTTTTTGGAGAACTGTTTTTCCCCCAAAAAAATAATACAGTCAAACCCCGTTATAGCGAACCCGGTATATAACGAACTCCCGGATATTTGGAACAAAAATTTTGGTCCCGCCGATTTCCTATTGTATTTAATGCTAATTTTTTCTTTTATAGCAAACCTCCGAAATCTTAAAATTCGGCTATAACGAACCTTTTTTTCTGTCGACTACTGATTTTATTTTTTTAAAACTTTTTAAGAATGTTGAAGATACAACGAATGAAGAAGATGATGATGAAGATTTACTTATAGCGATGTGGATAGAAAAGCACAAAATTTAATCATTCTAAGATTGTGACATGCAATTGTTCGAAACGTTATGATGAAGTCATTGCATGTGAATATCCGACTGATGAAGATATTGTGGAGGAAATTAAAATGAATCATTTTAAAATCGAAGAGTCTGCATCTGATGCTAATGAAGAGGAGCACATAAATGACGAAATCCTCACCATCTCAGATACTACAGTAGCGATGCGGGTAATTAATAAGTTTTTGTCGACACAAACAGTGGAAGAAAGATTGTTGGAGTCATTTGATGTATTGGACGAAGAAATTCATAAAATGTTTTTGAAATCGGCATCATGTCAGCAGAATAATACCGATTATTTCTGTATCAAAACAGTGAGCAACAATTAAAGGTAAAATGAATTTATTTCCCTTTGTCTTCATTTTTAGTTAATTTAATTAGTATTGTGTCAGTTTAATGTAATCGATTTTAGTCAATTTAATTCATTAATGATCATTTTTAATAGATTTTATCATTTTTTTAAATACATTATTATTGAATACACATAGCAACTAATGAATTATCCATTCTGTGAACTCTAACATTTTTCTTAAAGGTTCAGATATAGCGAATCACCGGATATAGCGAACAAAACCTTTGGTCCCTTGAAGTTCGTTATAACGGGGTTCGACTGTATATAGAAACATTGTTTAGTTATGATTTTTGTGCTTTTAGAATTGAGTTTGCGCCCGAAACTTAGAGATGATCGGTAGTTGAGTAGACCTTGTCGTTGATTAACATCGGCAGCTGGCAGGTCTTCCTCAGATCGTAAATTCGAACTTAAAAGATGACATTGCGGGGCAGAGTTTGAGATATAAGAGTTAAAGCATTTGGCTCTGTAACTAAACTTTATCGGTAATTGTACGCATCCTGTTTTCGAATACCAAACAGGGGCTTAGGCAAGTCTGTAATCATTTTTTCATGCCTTTGATGGGAAACTGGAAGTTTTTCCAAAAAAACTTTGGTTTGTTTAGCAATTTTGGTTTGTTTTGAACTGTCAGAACTCTCCATAAACCCAACCAAAAGCAGCCCATCTAGGAGTTTTAAGAACTGCTGTCTGATTTGCTTAAATATATAAGCGAGTAGTTATTTTAAATGAAGATAAAAATTTTATTTTCTCGTTTTGAATATGCAGTTTTTATTCTTTTTTTGAGGCTTTGAAATTTTTAAGTCAACCCGAAACCCCTTTTGGTAAAAATAATATGTACAGTATCAATTTTGTCCATGAGTGTACTTTACTGGGGCTTGTAGGTATGTCATCAACAATGTCGACGTCAATGTAGATCAGGCTCTAGCAACCACTAGGGAGCGTTCTGTATCCCTTTCTATCGACTATCTCGCTCTTTCTCTAACTACAATGACTGAACGGCTAGGGTGATGGCCTTTGGTACCAGATACTGCGAGTATAAGTCCCGTGGTTGGCATTATGATTTGCAGCAGTCCCAAATCAGCTTTAAACTGTAGAATTTATTTAGCTCTCGAGTAGGAAAAAACGCTGTTCTCCTAAAAGAAAGTAACTGACCGAAAATATAACTGACCGTACTTATGAAAGTATTCATAAGTACTTTTAAACTTAGATTTTCTATATACATATATGGTATTCTTCCTTTTATCTGCTTTGAGAAATAAAAGGTTTGGTTTGGTTTGGTTTGGTTAGGAGCGTTAAGGCCAACTTTTTGCTACGCGGGGGCTAATTAGACCGAGATTTAAAAGGAAAGTTCTCGATATCGAAATTTCTTCTTTTTAAAATATAAATATTCGCTTAAACTCCTCTTTTAATCGACATAATGCGTTTGTCCTCTATATTAAAGTTATCTTACTAAAGAGACGCCACGAAAGCAACCAGTCGCTTTTCAACACTCTAATATTCAAATATACTCTGACGGCTCCATACAATCTTTTCAGTCTCAAGCTGTTTATCTCCCCCCTCCCCCAACCTTAAAGTCCCGAACTAAAGTAAATTTGTACATCAATAAAATTCTGTAAACGACCTGTGGAGTTTCCGAACATTAACCTGGAGGAGACCGCTTATTGCGTATGGAATCATTTTCTGTGCTTTCTATCTATAATATGTAACAATATCTATAATAAGAACAATTTCTATAAACGGATATGTTTGGATATACTACTTAATTTGCATAATTTGTTTCTATGATTGTAACTTTTCTCTTTTGTTTCTTGGCAACGGTTAGTTGTTCATCTTATAAGTTTGTCTTCAGAGTTCTGAGGCTGTGTTGGAAAGGCCGCATTGTACTGCAGGCAACTGTTCAATAAATACTCACTCACTGGATGTGTTTTTGTGTGTATGTCATACCTGCCTTTAGCCCGCGTAGACTAGGATAAATTTTCTGCAATGATGAAAGCAAGGATAGGTAGCTGTACACTCATAGAAACACTAACCCTTATCATAATTCGGGGATGTATTGATTGATTGATATATTACCTTTCAATTCTGAAAAATCTGTAAACATCTGATCTGAATCTTTGGTATAAAAATACTTTATAAAAATTTTAAAAATTTTAAAAATTAATATGTGAAATATCCTTCAGCTTTATTATTCGCGCATTGTCTGGAGTTTGCCTTTTTCGAAATACTGTCACTGTGGCTTCCTATAAAAATTGTTAGAAAATCTGCCGATTTGGAACCCCGCAATTTTCAGTGCCACACCTTTTATCTGTTATTTGTCCCTTTTTTTAAATGTAACTTAATATAATGTAGAGAAATAACCTAATCTGAAACGAGACTCATTCAGAAACAATAGCTTTCAGTCACTAACTCGGGATTCATTTTAGTTACTCTTCTGTTTTCATAATTTTCTCAAAAAGATAAACACATTAAAAGGGCAGCGTTTCCTGAACCACAAATCGCAAGAACTGTGTGTGCGCGCGCGTACATACATACATATATACGTACAAAAGAGGTACATACATACATATACATACAAAAGAGACTTGTATGATACAAGTCTCTCTCATTAAAATAATTTCAATTAGTCTCTTCTAACGAAACTACCGCGGGTTATTAACATAGGATTACTTATCATTGATTACCTCTTTTGTATGTATATATGTATGTATGTATGTTCTATATATATATATATATATATATATATATATATTCACTATATATATATTCACTATATATATTCACTATATATATATTCACTATATATATATATATATGTGTGTGTGTGTGCGTGTAAGTAAAATTTTTGACGCTTTTTGGTACTTTTCTGTTTGATTGTTTACTGCTTACCCAAGCGATACAGACTGGGTTTGGCGCGCTGCCAAAATTATAACTCGCGACGCATCTGAAATTTCGCTTTCCGGAGGACCGTTTTGGAGGAACGCAATCCTACGTTAAAAACAACACTTCTTATTTAGTTTAGCTGATTTCGAGCAGCCCAGCAGTGCAAAAAAGAGAGTTTAGATAAACAATGAATATTAGTCACTCTCGGTGTTGAAGTAAAGACATAAGACCCAAGATTGCAGCATCCGATTAGGTTGCCGTTCTTGGCATACTTCATTAAATTAAACTAAACTTCAAAATTCGTTGTCAATGAACTACCACTTGATTGCTGCTAAATACCTAATTTCAGGGTTTATCAACCTTTTTCCATTCACAAGACATAACAATGACCACCACTCTGTCAATCGTTAAATGATCGACAGATTTCAGAATCGGCATTACAAGTGAAATGTGAAAACAGTTTTGCTCAAAATTCTCTTTTCGACTCCGTTGGGTCAGTCAACCTTAGTAATTCCTCGAAACTATCAGAATGCTTGGAAAACAGGAGGATATTTTTTTTAAGAAAAAAAAAAGATTTTTTTATTTTATTCATTTCACTCTCGATGCTCTCTAAATGGTTGAATGAATCATTCAATTTTTTTTTTTTGCTGTCGTGCAAATATTTGACAGTTCATCGGCTAAATGCCTCATTGCTCCGTGATTAAGTGATAGGTACCATTTTACCTCTAAACTACGTGGAAAGGGAAAACAGTATTTAATCAAGCTCACTTTTCTGTATAGTACGTTAAATGCTTTTTTTCCCCCCACTCTCTATTACGTATCAGTTCTTATTGCAGTCATTCAAGTGGAAGTAAATGGCATGTGAGTATCTGGGTTTCTAGTTGAACTACGTCAGAATATTCTAATAAGATTATTTTTAAAAATCGTAAAAAAAATCGTATAAAACATTAGAAACTTTATCTCGTTTGTTTGGTTTTAAATTGCTAAATTTAAGGTTTGAGGTTTTTAAATTTTAGGTTCAAGGTTTTTATTTGAGAATTCTTATGCTTAAGGCGACAATGGACCTTAAGATTGACAAAAATGTGTCCCCAAAACGATTTTTTTTTCTTTCAGAAAATGATTCTGAAACTCATCAGCTTTAAATTAAAAAAAAAAAAGAATGTTGATCCGATCATTATTAACCATGTTATGAGTATTTTTTTTCAAACGTAAACAATGGAAATGTTTGTCAAATTAAAACTTTAAATGCCATTTTCTCAAAACAAGTTTTCATGTCGTTTCGGTAAGTTTAAAATGTTCCATGCGTCATAATTTTTATTGAATTTTCATAAAATTTCATAAAATGATTATTTATATATGTTAGAATAAAACATAGTAATCAATTCATTACAATATTTTAAAACAACTTAAAATTTTTACAATAAAAATTTTTTTTTGGATAAAATTTTGCATAAAATGACCTATTTTTATCGATTTCTTTTCTAGTTTTTATAAATATGACTGTAAATCAAATATTGCTACTAACTTTTATTATAACTATATAAAGCTAGCTTAAGAGAAAAAATTAGATATCTGAGCCAAAAATTAATGCGCATGGAGCATTTTTAAATAGAGTAATTAACAAATCGATTTTAATTAATAACTTAATTAATTAAATTCTGATTTTTTTTAAATTTAGAATTTCCATCTCTAAACAACACTGTATAAGTATACAAAATTTCATAGCAATCGTTTAATAAATAAAAAAAAGTTTTACATGGTCCATTGTCTCCTTAAAGATTTTATCCTTGAGAAAAATAAATATGGGCTTATGAGCGAGTTTTAAGTACAGTCAAACCCCTTTATAGCGAACTCGGTATATAACGAATTCACGGGTATAACGAACGAAAATTTTGGTCCCGCCGTTTTCCTATTGCACGTAATTTAATTAGTATTGTGTCAGTTTAATGTAATTGATTTTAGTCGATTTAATTCATTAATTATCATTTTTAATAGTTTTTATCATTATTTAATATATCATTAATGAATACACATTGAAACTAATGAGTTATACATTTTGTGATCTCAAGCATTTTTCTTAACGGTTCGGATATAGCGAACCACCGCATAAAGCGAACAAAACCCTAGGTCACTTGAAATTCGTTATAACGGGGTTCGACTGTAATTTTAAAATAGAAATGCCAAAATTCTCCAAATTTGAAATTATGCAGTATTTTGTTTAATTTATTAAGTTATGGTACGCACAGGCACCGAAAAATATTGCCAATTGCACACATAAGTATATAGGCTTCTTTTATCTTTCTTTCTGTACAACTTGTGAAATTCTCTCTCTCTCTCATACGCACAATAACAAAAAAAGATAAAATTCGTCTAGTTAGCCAAAAACCAAGCCAACCGAAAGAACACAAAGCCACGTATGTGACAACAACTCCAACGCAACTTGTAAGCTCAATTCAAAATCACAGGCATAAAATCAGTTTGGATTCAATTGAATTTTCACTTATTCTTGGAAAAGAAGCTGAGCAAATCCAACGTTTAATCTTTTGACTGACACCATACGTTGCAAGGCAAATGAGTAGATATGAAGGTCTTATTTGAATAGTGGTCCAACTCCACTTTAAAAAAATCGAATTTAGCCTCATTTTCACGTTCATTCAAGTCATTTCTATCTTATTTTTAGACTGGTACACCTGCAGCTTATTTCTGCTGCCAACAGAGGGCATTACAAATCAGAATTCAGCAGTCATTTCTCATCACTTTAAGGCTCAGACTTTAAGGCTCTGTATCTCAAAATGAACAAGAATAGAGTTGGACCACTATTCAAATAAGGCCTTCATATAGCAATAGATATAAAAAGCAAATCATACAACATGAGATAAATAAATGAAATGAGAATAATATTAATTATGAAATAAACGCTTATTCAAAAATAAAATGGAATGAAATTCGAATGTGCATTTTTCCTTGGCTTTTAAATCTTTAAAAAATAACCAATTCTTCTATTATCTTACTGAAACAATAAATTAATAGTTGACAAAAATTCATGTTATCGTTTTATGTATTATCTTTGTTACCTTTTGATCAATTTTATATGCTTTATATATATTAATATATTAGCCGTGTACACTAATGGCGGCTGGTGCACTAAAAATCTGTCGTGGCTGCAATGTCCTCCAAGTTCTTAAATTTACCTCTGGTGGTGCGGGGTCAAGTGTACCGGTCTCGTGACTTGACTCGGTTCTAAATTACGGAACCGGCTTGTATGGGGTAGTGCTGGCCACCTATACGGTGTTCCCTTAAATGAATGGCCAGCAGTCTCGCGGTACAACAGGCGAATGTCTAGCGACAAATACTCCGCATTCGGAAATATATATATATATATATATATATATATATATATATATATATATATATATATATATATATATATATATTGAAGCGTAATGAATGATGGGGTTATTTTTCCCAAGACCTTACAGGAACACAGCTGCATGTTTCGGGATAACATTTTCCAGCAAATGCCACCAGAATTTTTAGCCTGAAAGTTAAGCCCATGCACATCGGGTTCTCAAACAAGCGTCTCCCACGATAGTCGTAAAGCTGTCTTTCTTAGCAATAGCTTCATGCGAGTTGACATCGGCGGGCCATAAAGATGGCTTAACTATGCATCGATACGAAGAACTGTCACCAACAAGGCTTCCGGCCCCCTCTCTGAAAAACAGAAGCATTTTCGAGGAATTGGGAGAGTCGCCGGCAAAGAAAACACCACGAGAGATAGTCAGAGAGTTGGAGAATTTTAGGGAGATTGTCATTTAACATCGATTTGAGCAGACGTGTTTTTGGTAGCTCCTTTTGAGACCATGGGTCTGGGAGCGTACGCTGGGAATCTGCACTTAAATTAATTGAATATGTTGTAATTGTTTAATGTTTTAATTTTTTTGTAAATAAATTGCCTTGTTAACCTTTTGTTTTAAAATTGGTCTTATCATTATAATTAGGACTCTGTCTTTCTTGGTCATGAATTCAATAGTAAAAGTAATTTTAATAAAGCCTCAGAGATTAGCCTTAACCACCTATCGTGATATCGCCACAATATACATATATAATAATTAGAGGGTAATTTGTTGTTGGCCCAGAGAATTACCTGGTGTTTCTCGATGTGCAAAAAAAAAGTATAATTGATATTTCATTATAATATGTATGGCCCCAACATTTTTGAATCGCAAAACATAAGTTTAAAAACACATTAATTTTCCTTATTTAGACATTTAAAATAAATTTAGAATGGGAAACACTAGTTGTAGTCATGTGTAATTAAGTTTATTTTACCCGTCTTTTCTATAAAGTTTCCTCTTTCTCTTTTTGTCTGTGTATAGTTTTTTTTTTTCCTCATCTGGGTATTCCCACAATGAAATGACATCTGCGAAAATTGCAAATCAAAAAAGAACTGGTTTCAGCGAACAAATTTCTCTTTTCTGTTAAACTAAATGAGACAGTGGGTAACCTGTGACTTCCGTAGTTTTCTGTTACATCAGTTGTAGGGGGAAATTGAAAAGCATTGATGTATTTGAAACTCCAAGAGGAAAATGTCGCACTGGAATCTTTTCCCATGGTGTAGTAACGCAGGTCGGGAAAGGGATGAGCTTTACACAAATTTCTAGTTAATGGCGAAAGAGGGGATGTTGTTACATAAAAGACGATGTATTTAAAAATTGGATATTCGGAAAATCATTCAAACTATTATATATGTACCAAATCCTATTTTACTTTTAAGTTGTTCGTATCTAATAGAAGACTCCTTTCAAGTTAAAGTTAATTGTATTTGTCTAAAAACGAAATATAATCAAGTTTCAGAGAAAAAATTTTGTGCTCTTCTTCATTATCTTTTATGTACGCATGAAAAATGTTATATAATAATAGCTTTTTAATATAAGAATTTTATTTAACAAATTGTGTAAAGCGCAACTCTTTCGTTCACGTTTAAGTTGTCATCTTATGATTTTGTTAGAATTTGTCTCAAGATACGAATTTTGCAGTCTACCTTTCTCATTCGCAAAAGTGGAAAATCCGAGAATATCTCTGAACATCCCAATTTTTAACCTTAACACTGTTGTACTCATTTTAAACAAACAAAAATATATATTGCGGGGTATTGTATCAGTAAGGTTTTTTGATTTAAAATTATAGTAAGGGGACTTACGACTCTTAAGTGTAGGAAATAAGGCATATTTTCATAATTTTTGACTCTTTTTAACTACTTCAATTTACTCCCAATTTTTCCAAATTTTATGTATATGATAAATTGATATATTTATTTTAATAAAAAAATTTTTAACTCTAAAAATAATTTTAAATAATTTTTTTTAAAAATGCTTTAGATATACCTTGTTTTTTAAGCATTTTTATTGTATACTGGCTTGCGCGCAGAACTATGAAATTAATTTTACACTTAAATGTATCATTCCTGTTTTATATTTAAAATAAATAATTCAAAATACAATTGAACATAAAACATTCAACAATAAAATATTTTTTCAATTTTTTTTAAAACTGCTCAAAATATACTTAAAATTTCCATAAATTTTTGCATTAATTTACCCCTGAAAAAATGACAAAATTTGCAGTGATTGCAATAATTCTAACGCTATAAAATAACATGATTATGCAGTGATAAAAATTTCATGGAATTATGTTTCATAGATTTTTGAGATCAGTTGCGGAATGATGCAAAATTACATTTTGAGAAAAATGAGTTTAAATTTTTTCTTACCATAAACTTGATCAGTAATTAAATATTTAGAATATCAATATCTCCGGAACTAAGCGGAATATTTTCATGCAGTTTGCTTTATTTTGTTCAGAAATGATCAGGCTTTAATACATATATATATTTAAAAAAATCGAATGTTTTAAAGATTTAAGGATAGTGAGTCCCCTTAACACTATTGACCCGGTTTTCAAAGGCAGCAAGACAGAGACCTGCACGTAGCTGGTTCGATGCCCGTTGGTGACAAAACCACCTCAGTGTACACTAATGACGGCTAGTGGACGAAAAGTCTGTCGTAGCTGCAATGTCCTCCAAGTTCCCAAAATACCTCTGGAGATGCGGGATCAAGTGGTCCGGTCCCATCACTTGACTCGGTTCAAAATTCGCGGACCAACGTATAGAAGTCCAACCTCTCTTGTTCGGAATCGGCTTTAAACTGTAGGTCCCGGTCTAATTAACCCTCGTATAGCTAAAAGTTGACCATAGCGTTAAAAACCAAACCAAACAAACCTCTCTTGAGGTAATGGCACTCTTCTGTGGATAGTGCTTCATCCTATTCGCAGACATGACAACAAACAAACAACCGGAAATTTTATTTAAATATATACGCAAGTCACCGGTAAAGACTGAATAAATTAAGGCCTTTTGGAATAAAGTCCATTTTTATTTTCTGAAATCTGTTTTCTTTATATGGGAGGTCTGAGAATCACATTTTAAATGATAAATTGTGAGGACTTACCTGAAACCCATTCATGTCTTAGTAACGATCATACGTACTATAATAATTATTTATTGTAGGAATTTCATAGATTGATACATGGATTTAACTCCTAAATTGTCTTCTACATTTGCGTGTAAAAACACGAGCTTACTCGGTACCGGCCAGCAATGTGTTATTAATGTAGTGTAACAAACTCACACAGAGACATTCCTTATACGTTAAGTGTATGACGCAATGCAATATTTAAATAGCATTAGCATTACAAAAAATTTTAAGATTGAATTACAGAACATAACATTTTATAAACTTAACAAATTTTAATCCAGCAGTGTTGTCAAATTTTGGAGGAAAAAAAATTTGTTAAATTCTTGAAGGTGAATAATCAAATAAACTAATGATTAAGCTACAAAAGTTGAGGGTAGATTGTATAATACAGGGTCAAGCGGTGGTTGTTTGTGATAAACACGACAGTAATTTCTCTGAACTGTTCTAACAGATTTGTGCTCCACTAACCACAAGACACATTGAGCTTTCTTCTGAACGGTCGCCATTGCACTGACGGAAAGCCGAACGAAGACCTCTTCCACCTCGCATCGCTTCTGCGCAACGTTCAACGTCACGGTTGCGTACCAGTTACATTTTAGAATTGTTGGACTCTTGCCAAGTTGTTTGAAAAGAATATTATTTCGTTTGATCGATTTATTTTAGAATTATGATCTTTCGAAATGAGTCCAACCTTTTTCGATGACCCTGTATTTCCATGATACGTGCGCCAAAAGTAGACTGGTTGTCAAACTAAAAATAGAATTTGATTACCGCCTACGTTTGCGTATAATGTAACATAACATCAAGGTATTACCTTAAAAAATCCCGAATCCTAATCTACAACATGTAAAAGTAGACCTGGATTTTCAATTAATTCATTCATAATAGAAAATCCTGCAATCTATATATTTAAGTTGCTAAGCCAACTTTTTGGGCAGTCCGTGAGAGAAAACTACTGCATCAATTTGCTTCATTTTGATCTTAAACGAAAGATTGTAATCTGTAGATTTGTCAAATTTGGTTTTTGTAACCGCAATTTCTATTAATTAGAGATAATTTACTATTAAAAATTGATTTCTGCGCATGCTCAGTGACATGTTTGAATGATAAACACTTTTATTCCGAGGAGTCTCTCTAGATCTCTCTCTGCCATTTTTATTTTTATGATAATTATGTTTGTGAAATATAATATTAAACCTTATGGAAATCGTTTATTTCGCGCTGTTTAATTAGCGATAATTTATAATTTTAAAAAAAAATTGTTTTCTGTGCATGCTCAGTGACATTTTAAATCTGGCTTTAGATACTCACTAAGTACGAGGCCGTTTAAACACATTAATTTCTTTCTGAGCATTATTATGATTTTCAACATTTGGCAATAATGTGTTGAGTATAATTTGTGTATTAGTACATTTATTTACTATCTAGCCATCATGTTTTGACGGGTACCAACTAGTGTTTTATAAGTTAGAATTGAAGAATGTAACGTACCAGTCTCAATCAATTCCTTTAAAATCCATTGATGCTTATCGAATGTTAAAAATGCAGTAAAATTTATATGATATCCTTCACAGTTTACTTTTTTCCAACTTAGGAATACAGTGAAACTTCTCTACCCGTCCATATTTTGTTCCGATCAAAGAATCCATAGAGCTAATGATACGGAAGAAACCCCTTTTCCACGGCCACCCCTCAAGACGGCTACTTTTCTTCGGGGTCATTACTGGCCGACATAGAGAAGTTTTACTGTATATCATTCCTGTATTCGTGTTCCCGTGGTAGCTGAACGAGTTGTAGTCTCCCCAATTCTATCTTTGTGTTTGAAGCATCTCTCACCTTGCCCTGCAGGTCTGAAAACGAAAGCGTGTCTGCACAAATACTCGTTTCTACGTGGGTGAAAGCCAGTGCAAACAAATACAAACAACCCGAATTCTTTGGAGCCATAAACTGGGGAAATAAAATGCAGGAGGAAAAACGTGCGCATAAAAAATCCATTTTCTCCGATCGTTTGACATTTAATGCTGACTCCAGTGTCAGGAGATCAAAAATTTCGCCCTTTTTTTTTTTATCCTTTCCTGATTCTATTTTGGGAAATTTCTTGATCGATGAGCAGAAATAAAAAAGGAGCCTCAGTCAGGTTTTTCCTTAATGGAATTGGGGGAAGTCACTAATTAAGCACGGGATACTTAACTCGGCGGTGCTATAGGTAGAACGACTTTTAGTACTGTAAGTTATGTGCCTCGCAACGTGGACAACTATGTACGCGAGGAAGAAATATTTCAGTGCTTTTACTGTTGAGCATAGGCGTAGTGTGCTTCTAACTTTTGGAGGGGCACGAATTGAATTCAGTTAGGGCCCTCCTCAGTGCATTGACTGCTGGACGTTCCTTAAAATATGAAATATTATGATTTTTTTAATTGAATAACAATAGAATTGATGTTTGAGTAGTATTTAAAAGTTAAACAATGAGAAAAATAAATATAATATAAATAAAATGAGAAATAAAATATTGCGTCGAATTTTTGCTATGGATCATATCATATCATTGTTAAAAACTATGTTTAGGCTAAAGACATAATCGGAATCTTCAGTTTCACAGTTTGAAAAAAAAAACTTTCTTAAATTTGCTACAATTTTACTTTTTCTTAAGTTTTCTACAATTTTCCGATTTTAACTGAGTTTCTATTAATGTTTTAATTTATTTCAAGTGAAGTTGGGGGGGGGGGGCACGTGATGCTGTTGAGGCGTGGGATGTTGTAACGTACAAGTTGTGGTAAACTTCCTCCGCGTATATAAAGTTGCATAACATTTGTACATTTAATGTATATATTACTAGGGCTTGTGTGTACTAATTCGAGCATCACAATTCATGACCCTTAGGTTAAAAATGAAGATACCAAACGTATAAGGATGATTTTAGGTCTTCCTTATACGTCTTATATCCATCAAGATTCCTTGGATGGATATATATATATATATATATATATACTTCATATTAATATAGTTTGATTTCACTAGGCAGAAATTTCATTAAAAAATAGCATTTTCAAGAACTTTTAGTTTTTATTAATTGTAATTTTTCAAAAAATCAACAATTCCACTCGCTTTGTTCTCGTTTTAAACGACGTATTCCCATATTAGGAAATAAGTAATACGGTCGTACACCTTTAAAAAAAATTCTCTCTATTCGGTGTTTGTGTTCGTTGATTAATAAGCTAAAAGCTGAAACACAATTTTTTCAAATTTATTTATTCTTTAATTTTTTGAATAATTTTTAATTTGCTTTAGGAAATCAAAATGGAACGATTTATATAGCAAAATTCTGCCTAATCTCTAAATATAGGAAAATTTTTACAATTATTTTTAATTTTCTATATTGAAACTCGTAGGATTGTGGCGGCCCAGTGGTACAGCGCGATGGCTTTCGGTTCTTAGAGTGCTCGGATCGAATCCTGGCGTCGCGCCACGAAAAATGCCTTCGTTTGTGTCGTCCCTTCATAGGGGGTAATGCTGTCCGCCTATATGGTGCCCCCATAATAAAGTGGGCAGTAAAACTACGGCGTAGTATAGGAGAATATTTCACGACAAGTGACTCCGCCTTGGGAAAAAAAAAATGTTGAAACTCATTAGAGTGTCTTTGCTAAACATTTTCTAATTTGATTGGAAGCTAAAACTGAGAGCTTCCAATCTTTCTCTTTTGCCATACCCTCAAATATTTCCTTTCTGTTTGTTTCTCTGCGAAAAATGCCATCAAATGTTTGAGAAAATATCACCAACAAGCAGTTATCTTTGCAGTGCTATACAATTCTACCATTCGTTGATGAAACACTTCTATTATAAAATTTGCTGGAATGGGAACACTTAAAAAGTTTCATATCTGGTTCTTTACATCTTGAGAAGTCTCTTAACAATCCATCAGCAACAATATATCGATCTAAGATTACTAGGTTAAGGCCACTTGAGATGATCTGAAAAATAAATGCATGCGGCATTGTCTGTGCCGGAACAAGCATTTGTTTCAAGATCTAATTGAAAGTGAAACTGTAAACATGTGCAGCTTCCAACGGCAACAAAAGCCTCTTTCCCTATTCTTCAGGTAACTTCGGCCATGACAGTCTGATCCTTTCGAGATATCCAGCATCATCGGGATGTGGCAGAACAAAGAAAACGCCCACTGTCTTTAGATCAGTCCGTGCGCGCCCCTTTGTTGCTTTCGAATTGGATAAAGTAGGCCACGGTGTTGAGAAGTTCCAGCGCTCGCAAGGTCGTCGCCAGGTTTTTACCACGGCGGAAATTCCTAATGGGAGCCCTTTTTTCATAAGCAGTGGAATCAGCGGATTGTTCTGTGGGAATGCCGGCCATATGGTGGTAGCCTTACACTTTCTTGAATACGTTCCAAAAACTGTTTCCTTTGGCGGGATGAATAATTAATCTCGGATTTCACGGTCGATTTCCTCATAAGGGAAGGAATTTTGAAAGGTGGAGCATTCTTGTTTTAGAGAAGAGTTTATATTGAGGACTTAATTCTGCAGTTTAAAAGTTGATGGCGAACAAATTATAGAAATTCAGAAGATCAAGTTAGAAAGTACCATTTCTACACAACAACATAATAGCACTAATTAAAGAAAACTGATGTAAATTCGACCTTCAGGGTAAATGCAGCGCAGTCATACAAACGTCGTCCATTAGACATACAATGCCAAAGGAAGATCGCTCTTTGTTGAATTACCATAATCTTCCGCCTAACATTTTAGTTTTTGTGCAAAATATAATTCTAGTAATACTGAGAAAATGGTAGCCAATGGATGATATGTAATTAATATCATTTATATCTTAGAGATACAAGCAATTAATGGAGTTTCCTAGTAATTTTATTTTTCAAAGTTATGTACGATGTGCTTCTATGGTCAGTTTAATATCATTAACGAAGCGAATTGGGATTTGTATTTAAAGCCCAAGCAGTAGAGGACAACTATTCCTCATTATTTTATGAGGAATAGTTGCCCTCTATTCTCTCAGGAATGTTATGAAGAATTATTAGAATTTTATGAGGAATCATTATTTTATGAGGAATAGTTGCCCTCTATTCTCTCAGGAATGTTATGAAGAATTATTAGAATTTTATGAGGAATCATTATTTTATGAGGAATTGTTGCCTTACTGAGGAATAGTTTCCGATGTCTTTATATATTTCTTTTATACTGTACCACTCTTAACCTTTTGTGTCACCCATTTTTCGTAAATTATGAAAAATTCAAGCTAGTGTCAATTATGCACCAAAATGAGAATCTATTATTAGATAAATAAATCCTTTAAACAATTCAGTCTATTCCTGTAACTAATAATTCAAGCACTAGAGGGTAACTATTCCTAGTTATTTTAAGAAGCAACTTGTATGAGCTCAACAAAAAGTGTTTTCGGTGTCATTTTAAATTGATTAGCCAACTTAAAATGTACACCTTTCCTTTTCACCTGCTTAGCCCTACATCCCCAAATTAACGCCTTTTTTTCTTAAAACAATAGTTTTCCCTTAGAAAAAACATTCCTATTCCAGCCGACAGACGGCAATAATGAGATTATAAATAACTTATCTTTCACTCTGGTTCAACGATGAGTAGTTAAGAAAAACAAATAACAATGACTTTCAAAATGCTGAACAATTTACGATTTTATCCCCTGTTTTGGAAAGTTAGGAGTGGCGGCGAGTTTTCTCCAAATTTGGCAATTGAGTTTTTTTTGTTTGTTTGTTTTAGGGATTGTCATAAGATGCCATCTTTCCATCGGACGTTATTCCAAACTCTAAAAAAATCGTCAAATAGTTGCTGATCTGAATTATAACTTTAAGATTTCCTATAACTTACTAGCCCATTGATTTTATTTTAAGGAAAGATATTTAATTCTGTTTCTAAAACTCATTTCAGAGATATCGTTTTCTTGCAATTATGGCAACATGGTGGTCTGTTTTTTTTCTGTATCGAGAAACAGACATGCAAATTCAATTTTAATGTAAAATTTGTGTGTGTGTGTATTATATACGTATGTTGGAATGAAAAATTGATTTATTATTATTCAAAGGACTTGAAAAAAGCTAGTTAAATAAATCAAAGACCTATCAGCGTGTAATATCCTTCCCCCAAAATTATTATTATTTTAAATGGTAATTTATTATTTGAAATTGCTGTTGTAGGAAGAGTCATTCATTTTTTAGTTTATTGGTGTAAGTTTTCAATTACGACAGTTTATTTTCATGAAATTGACATTTGCTCAATTTAAAAAAATGAAATCTCTTGTTTGAATAGGTGTAGTTGTCTGTTAACCCTCAAACGGTACAATGGTTTGAGACGAAATAGATGGTACGGTCGGGTCGGGTCGGGTCGGATCCGACCCGATCTCTTTTTTGATGAGGTTTTCGGTAGAAATAAGTACACAATAAGCATTTTTGTTGTATAATAACATTTATTATGTTACATGAAATAAAACCCTTTTTGTAGGAAAAATGGCCAACGAATTTTAATTTTGCTAAACAAAGAAAATCTCTTTGGCATTTACAAAGAATGATGTATATATTAGGTCTAATATGCAAATTAGTCTACCTAGTTTTAGAAGCTAGTGAAACCAATTTTCCGAGCACAAAAAGGTAAAAAATAATTCACACTGATACTTTTGGTCTTCAAAATCGAAATAAAAAATTAAAAAATCTAAAATATATTTTTTTTTCAAATGACCAATGATCATGAATAATGTTTTTCAACAAAGACGCTCGTATTTACTTATACCTATATCTAGAAGGATGGTCTAGTAGGTCTATCTGGTAAGGTTCCTTATCAACTCGATCTCTTGCAATGAGAGGGGAGAGTACGGGAGGCGAAATTTGAGATTGCAAGGATCACAACGCATCACTGTTCCCCTTTTCGCCGCTAGAGGGATACGGCTCAACGTTTGGCGACGCACTTCAGGTTGGCGACGAATTGACAATCTTTCTGGCAATCCAGATCTTTCTGGTAACCCAGGCGCTCGGGAGGGGGGCGACATACCCTTGGGTCGGATTCGACCCCCACTGTACCGTTTGAGGATTAAGTTTCTCATCTATGCAAGATTATTTGGTCACTATAAGCAAGCAATTTATGAATATAAGTTTTTGAGTCCTATTTAATCCACTTTTCGTAGACCGGATAGTCCTTCCATGTGGGAGGAAGGTACGAGCACTTTGAGGTCAAAATTGAGGTGGCACCAGGGTGTAGTGTTTACTCACCTATATGGGGCTCCCAGATAAGCAGTCAACAAACGCGGTATATTATGCGAAAGTCGCCCGATAAGTGCCTCCACACTTGAGGGAAAAAAAATTCCATTTATTAACTTTTCCAAGCAACTTTTCTCAGATTCCTTTCCTGGCTTATTTCTTTTCATTTCCTTACTCGCCTTGTTCGAGATAAAAGGTTTATAGCAGAACTATTCTCTCTGACAACTCCCGGAGTCAGCTGTCTCGATACAACCAGTCCATATCACTTATTGAAAGAAACGAGAGTTTGTTTTTCTTCAGATAGGTTAGAGAGGAATGTCAAATTTGCCATTGAAAATGAAAAAAAAAGGAATGCCGAATTATACTCACTTATGGAACAACAGCACTTAATGGAAGAATAATATGATATCATGGTCATACAAAAGGCTCTGAATAAAGATGGTTCGTAGAACTCCATTTCAGAGAAAGTCGTTAAGTAATAGAAGAGTACAAAGACCTTGGATGTCTATTTGCTTAATACAGCATTAAATTGCTTTTAAAATACTTATTCAGAATTGCAGGGATGGAGCATCACATGCCTTTTCTCTTATCATATGATGAGGTTAGCTCTCATTTTTCCCTTGATGACATAATAGATTACTTCCGTTATTTACAGTTGACAGTATATGACAACATACAAATTAATACGTCATACTGGCCCAGTATCGCAAGAGGACCGTCATTTTAATTTTTATCTTAATTGAACAATTGTTTGCTCCATTAAGCCAGTCCTTAAGTTTTAGTGGCTTGATTGAGGATGTGGTGTCTAAAGTTAAGTCATTTTTTAATTGACTGAATATAAACATAAAAACACTTTCGGTGCATTTTGTAGCAAGGGAAGCAAGAAATTTAATGAGAGAATAGGAAAAAGAGAGAGAATGAAATAAGGTATTAAATTTAATTAAAGTTTTATTTCTTGACCTCTTTCGCTTGATTGAAAAGTTCCGTTTTGGGGACAAGCGTAAGTGGATTGCATTTTGTATCTAGATTTTCTTAGTCTTCAAGAAACAAGGTAGTTTATTAAAAATCAAACTTCAAGAAACACTCATTCGTATGTGCATTGCATTATAAAAAAAATGTTTAACTAGTCGTAAATAAAAGTTTAAAAAATCCTTTTAGAATAAATTAGCATGCTTCTATAAAAACTTGGGATATAGAAACCAAAAATTCTACATAGGAATATATATATATATATATATATATATATATATATATATATATATATATATATATATATATATATATATATATATATATATATATATATATATATATATATATATATATATATATATATATATATATATATATATATATATATATATATATATATATATATATATATATATATATAAAGTAGATAAACCCGTCTGTTTTTAGCGTAAATACAGAGCTATATATAAACCCTGAAAAAAAAAATTAAATATAAGAAGTTTTCCGATTAATGATCAGTAAATGTTAAATTTCTTAGGAATCGTTGTTGTTTTTAATACCCCAGGCTGGAAGTTTCAAACCAGGACCATATAGGCTTCGGGCTGAAGTGTGCGGCTCGGTATTTTATATGGCACCACAAGGGTCGGAGTCCGTCGTAGATAGTTGCCACTTCAAGTTTGACCGAGCAACCCCAGGGGCGGCATCTGTGGGGATCTTTTCCCTCTCCCCCCACCCTCTCTGACATCGTAGAGGGACTTTCCGGTCTATGGATTTAACGGGCTCATGACCGGCCTAGACACGGAGACGCTTGTCGGAATTCGATCCGAGCACCTCAGCACCGAAAGCCAGCGCGCTACCAAAAGGCTACCTCGAGCCCTCTTAGAAATTGATATGTTGAAAACAGAATTTTGTCTGATTATTTTAATCATATCAGACACATTTTTGTTTTACTTGGTGATTTCGGTTTACGCAATAAAACTGTAGAAAACTGCCATCATACACAATGTGTTTTAAAATTATCATGCATATTGTAGTAAGAGGTCCAATACATATTATTTCATTGATTTATTACAGAGTTATCAACTTCCATGATTACGCATGCTGTTTTGCGTTGTTTACGTTCCAATTATCCATATAAAACTAATATTCCGTATTTGTCAGTCACATTAAGTTTATACATAGAGTTGAAAATTTGACAGGAAAAGGACTAGAGCAAAACTGAGGACTAAATATCGTGTTTTTACGGTACAAAGAGACTCCTGTAAAAAGCGCTGTGAAATCTTGTTTTTCCATTATAAAACTGTTTTGGAAATTGTTAAGAGTTTTCCAAGTCCGTTCAGTTGCAGAGACCAGTGCTTTTATTGTTTGTAAACATCGCACCATAGTTTTCGAAAAAAATCTTGACTAACCTTCTTTTACTTATCAAAACGCCAAGAGAGTCATCTTACTTTGTGTAAAGTTTTACGTAAATTATACCTGTATTACAATTATATTTCACTTTTTTTTAATCTTGTACATTTTTATAAAGTATCAATTTGAAAGGAGTATGGTGGTTAGAAATGAGCACAGAACTATGAAAAAATACAAACAACCATAGAGTTTTTCAAAATTGAGAAAACGCAGTTTTATTTATTTAAAACTATAAACAAAATTATATAAATAATTTGTTATGTATATTATAATGTAACAGAAGAAATCAGCTAATTGTAGATGCGTGTATAAATATAAGCAATTTTTACTGAACCATTACTTAGCATTATGATCATGTACTCAGCTACAGGTAGCCCTCCTACAGCACGGCATCTTACAACACGGTTTCGCTCTAACACGATAGGATAAATTGCGGGAACCCTCATATAACACTGCAACCTGTAACATGGTTTCGCTCTAACACGATAAAAATATTACGAAAACCTTTGTAAAACACTGTATTTCTACAGCACTAGATAACATGATTTTTATTTAACACATTTAAAAACTAAATTACCTTAAAATAAGGACGGGAATGAATAATAAACTATAGTGGCTTTACATGAAAATGTATAAACAAATTATAATTTATTCATTTATAACTATAAAGTTACAAGAAGACCTAAGCTTAGCTGAAAATCTTGAATCGTTTTTCTTGAATGCCGACCCTTCCGCTGAAAGAAGCCGAAAATTCAAAAGGGAGCTGCAAAATTGTTATAAATCTCCATACCATGAAATCTACAATGACCTTGTAAGAAACAGGAAACAAACCAAAATTACAGATTTTTTGAAGAGGATAGAGGTGCAAAAAATCTAAATGAAGAAAAGGGTTCTGAAAGTCAAGGTGATATCGTTCAACCGAAAAAACGTTCTCGTTTGATTGTACTGAGCAGTAATGAGGAAGAAATTTATTAAATTAAGGTCGCATTAAATGGTAATATTTTTTTATTCTTTTCGTTTTGTATTATACATGCATTTATATTTTTAATAAAAATTAAGTTGCTTATATGGAATTTTTAAAAAAAGTTTGTTTTTGATAAGTTTTCGGAACGTAATCCCCCTTTTTTGTACTGGCTCTGGGTCTCATATAACACGGTTTCACACAACACGGCATTTTCTAGGAACCTATCTATCGTGTTATAGGAGGGTTACCTGTATTTGATTTTAGGTTCTACTCCTTCCTTAATAATTAGAAAATTAACATAACTTTTGATGTATCATAACAAAGTGTACAGGATCCTGATTTTACAGATCTCGATTGCTGGAATATTATGGTTTACCCCATTCGTAGCATAAATGAAACTCTTTATTCTATGATCACAGTAGCTGGCTTGAAGAAAATTTTTCCTGGTTCAATTCTATCCCATTCTTTTATTTAGTACGCTATCCCACAATCCCCCGCATTGTTCTGACACCTCATCTATAGTGGATATAAACCAAACTCGACAGTTTTTCTTTCTTTGAGAGAGAATGTATATTATAACAGCTGGGTTCATAATGAATTCCCCGGAAATGGACCCCGGCATACACCATGCCCTCTCAATTAGCAAATCGCCAAACAAAGGCTTCTCTTACTTCCGTCACTAATACGTCAAGAGCGCTCTCGCAATGCTGGTCCCTGTTGTCACATGATAATCACGTACGGCTTCTTTTGAAAAGCTTACAAAGACAATAATTTATCTGCACTTAATTGTATCCCGCATTACGGAATCTGTAAGGGTAGAATTTCAAGACTGAAATCGCATTATACTTATAATTATGATTGCGTGTGAAAGTAACGGATAAAGACTTAAGTGTTGGAATTGTTGCTAGAAAAAAAAAATTGTAGAGTACATTGAATTGTGTTTGTGAAGAAGTTAGTTACTGATTAGGTCCAGAGGAGAAACTGATTAGATTCCCTTTTAAAGGTTGGCCAGTTTATCTCTCGTGTAGCAAATATTGACCATTGTGCTGCAAAAACCAACCAACTACCTTACTAAAGGTTCTAATGTTCCTAAAATATACTGTATAATTTCGCACATAAAAAGCTATTTGTTTTTTTATTGATGCTAAAAAATCTGTACAATAAGTTATCCCATTTTGAAGAAACTGAAGTTTATGTTGAAATAAAAAAGCAATGATTTTAGTTTTGATAGCAACTTTTCCTATACCCCAGAAACCATCAATGATGTCACGTTATGTGATATTTTTTTTTCTGTCACTACATTAAGGTTATATTTTTAAAATTTTGATTTTAAAATAAATAATGCTCCACCAATTATGAGTATAATATGCGAGCAGTAATCATTTAAGGAAATTTTCTTATACCAATTTTCTATCAAAGTCTACAAAATGGCATTTGACATAACAATCTTTTAAATCAAGTATTTCCTAGAAAAAGCCACTGCTAAACATGTTATATATGTAAAAATTTTTATGAATATGTTGTACATTAGTTTCATAAGGTACTGATAACTCTAAACAAACACTTCAACACGTTTTAATGTTGTATATGTACCATAAAAGGTATCATTAGCGTTCGGCTATGGGAAGGATACAACATTCTTCTTTCACGATAGTGCGCCCCTTTGAATACAAATTCCAGCTCTAAAATTATGCAGGATTTGAAAGGACGAAAATATGGTTCAATCTGTATTAGACTATATATGAAAATTTTGGATATCCACAATTAAACAGTTATGAAGAATTCTTGTGATTTTCAATATTGCATCCAAAATTTAATATTTAATGAAATTTTTAAATATCTGATTTGAGTAAATGGATTCAAAATTTTGTGCATTTTTTTTAAACTGATTCATTTTTTTTTAGTTTTAAATGTAAGTTAAATTATCAATTCTCATTTCGGTGATATTATTTAAATATAATGTATTCTCTATTATCAAGAATTAATTTATATTTTTAAATTTTAAATGTAAGCAAAATTTTTTGTTTAGAAATTTTTAACTTTGACAAGTAAACAAAAAGTTTTATCTTACCATGCAGAAAAGTGTATTCTTTCAGCCGACAGATGGCAAAAAGGATAATTGAAAATCCACCTGTCATTTTTTGTATAAACCTAATGATGATCGTTCTATTGAACATAACAAAAATAACGGGAATTTGATACGACCTCGATTTATATGAAAATTGTTATAATTCTGTTTCTTTTGATACTAGAGGTAACGTATTTCTACGATTATAACGCTATTCCGTGTATGCTGCATTGGCTTAGGTTAATAACTCAAAGATTAGTATTATATAGGTAGATTAATTTCAGATCTACTTCAGCAAATCAGTTGTAACAAAGGGGGGAATTGATTGTTAATAGAGAGAATATTATTTTTCAAATCTAAGTTGTATTTACTTCTTATTGTGATTCTCCATTTCGTCTACCTTGAATTTTCAATAACTGACCTGCAAGCGTTCAAAATGCTGTATAATTAAAATAATTTTTTTTTCAAAAGTTGCATAACTTTTTCAAAAAAAGTATTTAACAATGGAACCTGTTAACCATAATTACACCACACGCTAGAAAACATCGTGTAAAACTGTAATGCACCAAGCGAAAAACAGTGCAGTTACCAAAACGGGAAGAAAAAAACTTAACATTTCCTTTTACTAAGGTGAAAAAAAAATTATCTTTTCTATGTGTGCAACCAACACACACTTTGGAGCTAGAAATAACTTCTTCACGTGTTGTTCGCCTTGCTATGGGATATGATTTAGAATGGGGAAAAATTTCTCGCAAAACGGGGAATCACGTTCCGTAAACGTGACAAACAATTAAAAGATGAACTGACCTGCACAGCTACTTGTTGAGGAGGTAGGCCGTAAAAAGGTTGATTGCGACCCGGAAATAAAATTGACAGGGTTCGGGAGGGAAAATGTGGAACGCTTTTACACTCTTTTATGGTGATGACAGCACCGTATTCTCTCGTAAAAGCTGACAAAGAGATTTATACAATTGTTTGATAACTAAGTCAAACCTGAACCTACCGGTCTTAAGCATGTCATGTTATTTCGGGTTTTGAAAGAAGCATTCAAAATTTTACTTTCGCTTAGCAAGGTAGGCACTGTTAAGTTAAACATTTTGTGTTTATTAGAAGAATATTTGCTCTAATTAAATCGCTTTCAGTTTCAAGATGTGGCAAAATTTCAAAGAAGTGTTTATACTTATGTTTATTTTCTTTATGGATTTTACTTAAAAAGATCCAGAAAAATGTTTTCGTTAATTAATCGAAACTAAGCGAACGTCTGCGATAAATCTCAATAAGATAGGAGGAAGATAACATAATTGGAATTGATTTCATGTCTCCTTTTAGTTACCATCACTTGATAGCCCAAGATAGTTTAATATTCGAATGAATTTTCAGCTTTGGATTTTTTTTAATATAATTATTATTATTATTATTTTTATTTATTTATTTACTTTTACGATTTACTTAACTACAAAGAGTCAGTAGGACATAAGTAATTTATTTACAGTTATTTGACCAATCAGTTAGTTTGTGGTCTAATGGTGCAATCAGATTTCCCGGTTGTGCGAGTAGAACAGTAGAACTTTCTAAAAGCGTAATATATTCTAATATTTGAGGCCGGATGATGGCCAAATGACTATGGCACTAGCAAAATGATACCAAAGTCTGCGGGTTTGAGTCCCACTTTCGGCATGGACGATTGTAACCGTTCGGAATTGGCTTTAAGCAGTAGGTCCCGGTCTAATTAGCCCTCGTGTAGCAAAAAATTATCGTAGAGCTCTCAACCAAACCAAACTAAACCAATTTAATAACTGGGATTGGTTTTCAATATCTGTAGCTCTTGATATGATAGGTGTTATAACCATAAAAATTATAGCAACTTTGGAAGAGTTATACTGAACAGACAAATATCAACAGCATAGGGGATTATTTTGTACCGAGATATACGCATAAAAGAATTAAGGTGCTACATCAATATTGATCTCGCAGATCTCCAATTAGCGTGTTAAGCTAATTCAAATCTTATATTTAAGATAAATATATTTTATTGTAATGAAAATGTCGTTAGAGCTCGGTAATGGGTCTCCAAGTCGAGAGGGGAAAATGTTCGATTTTTTCTTCTGTTTTAAAAGATCAAATAAAAAGGTCCCCAAAATGTCCTGTGTTGCGCGCAATCAAACTCTGAAAATAAAGTGGAATAATTAATTACTATCCTTCATATATAAAACATTATTTTGAGTGAAATAATCAGGTTTACAATCTCAAAACTCCACCTGAGCAATATTATAATTTGTTTGACTTCTTCATTGTCTGAGATCTATGTGTGACCCAACGGTTTATGCATCATCTAATCAGCTAATATTATTTTAATCTGTTAATATATTAGTTTTCTTTTTAAGCTGAAGCAGTTTCATTAATTCTCTGAACAGAACAGTGCGAAGGACATAATATCAAGAAAATTTTACATGGTGCTTTCTTAAGTAATTCACTATGCGATGGCCGAATGGCTAGGGCACTGGCATTCTGTCTCAGAGCCTGTGGGTTCGAACCTCACTGCTGGCATGGATGTTTGCAGCCGTTCGGAATCGGCTTTAAGCAGTAGGTTCCGGTCTAATTAACCCTTTTGTGAAAAAAAGTTCACCGTAGCTCTCTCAACAAACCCAACCCAACACAACTCTTTACTAAGAAAAGTGCTTAACTGGTTGAAATTTCAAATGCATAGTCGTAATTATATTAAACATTCTGTAATTAATTGCAGTCTCCAAAATATTTTAATAGAAATAAAAAAATAGGGAGATAATTCAAACTATTTCGATCTGCACGTTTAACTATTTTGCAGAAATAATTGGGAAGTAATTACGTTGTCGTGTCTATGCACTAGCCATAGAAGAGGGGTGTCATTGCCTCGAAAGAGGTTGAACTTCTACCTGTTGGTCCATGGAAGGTATTCTATTTTCCTTCTACCACCCAATAGAAATTCCAGTGGAGGCTTCCCTCGATCCGCCACCTGGAAACGTGCCCTCTAGGGGTTACAGGCTCCCCCGAGGAAGCCCTTGCGTTGTATGAGATAATTAATTCATTTTTGGTATAAATGCACCGACAAATATTACCTATACATTCATTTATAATTGGCTTTCATCAACAGATTTGAAGGAATTGGCATTCGGTTCAGATCCTGTGTGTTCGAGTCCTATTGTTGGCATGTATGTTTGTAGCCGTTCGGAATCGGCTTTAAACTGTAGGTCCCGGTCTCATTATCCCTTGTGTAGCGTATAAGTTGACGAGCTCCAAAGTAAACCAAATAGATTTGTAGGAACAAAAAATAGAAAATAATTTTTTTTCTAATTATTTTTTACTAATATCCTTCGGCATTCGTGTAAGACATAGTTTGTAGAACTATATTTTTAGTTTCTGACTCATAGCCTACGCCAGTCATAATGGGATGTTATAAACGTGTGATGCTTTCAGCTTTATTCAACTATTTATTTATGTAAGTCCCTTCACTATCGAAAGATAATTGCAGCGCTTCAGAGCCAACTATCCAAAACTAACAAACAATTCTTTCAAAATTCATTTATGGCTCAAGATAATATCTTCTGTAAACCAGTTCCAAGTAGAGAGTCTAAAATATAAACATCACCTGTTTAGGTTATAGTTTATCCCCTCGAACAAGTTCGAAATAAACGTGCCCATCTGGCCATTAAGGAATAATGCAACCATATTTAGTCAGGTCAAGTGATTTTCATGCTAAATTACTTAATCCAAGGCTTAGCCCTTTGACCTGTCGGATTATATTTTGCTTGCTTTACTTTCTAATGAGAGAGAAATTAGTGGCCTATAATAAGAGCAAAAGACTAATACGCACATTCAGATATATATATTGGGTACTACATGTGGTGTTCCCAAAAGGAAAACAAACACACTTATTAAAATAAAGAGCATAGATAATATGCATATATGCACCCTGAACCTGTAAAAAGAACTTTCAACTCCAAAGTCATGCCTCACAGATCAAAATTTTAAATTTTAATTTCGTGTCATGCGTATAAGAAAAGGCATGTAATCGCAGTTCTTGATGCCAGATTCGAAAATTGGAGCGTGACTTCACGATTTATTCTAATGGTGGTGCTTTTCAAATATGTTTATTTCATATGAAGAATATTCATTCCTTTAGAACAGACTTTCTTTTAAAAAATCGTTACCGATTTTTTTCTCATACATTTATCATGGTACCTCTAACAATACAATCTCCTTTTTTCTTTAATTCCTGTTAAACGATGGCCAGATTCTTTTAAGAACTGTTGCGGGAAACCTATTTGATTCATACATATAAGTTTTTAAAAACTACAAAATTTTTAACTTTGTATTCCAAAGTTAATGGCAAAAGTGAAGAACCCGAAGTAAACCTACGAGAAAATTTTTTATGGCAGTAAAATAAATTATTGGTGTTGTAAAATAAATTGGTAGTAAAATAAACTATTGATTTCCGATATCGATAAAACTAAAAGGGTTGTTAATTTGAGAAGATGTATTACACCCATAAGTATTGTGAAAAAAAATACTTTCATTTTGACTGATGATGTAAAATCTTAAGTTCTGTGTCTAAAATTTAAATCCAAGGAGTAACCAGAAACTTAACATCATCTATACATTTGCAGTGTGGGTTGTAATGGTATTTTCTACTTCAGCTTTTCAACAATTAATCTGACCGTACGGAATGTAATATTTTTAATTTATGAACAGGGTTTATGAGTGAACTTATGCAGTTGACGCATTATTTATAAGTTGTCATCGGGGCCAGAGAACAAAACGTATTTGGGAATGACCCATCAATGAAATTTAAGTACTTAAAATTTATAGCCGAATTAAAAACGATATTTTTGTAAAAGCGTTTGGATGTAAAAAAAGTTTCAGGTAGACTCTTCTAACGAAACTACCGTGGGTTATTAATGTAGGATTACTTATCATTGCTTACCTGATTTGTGTGTATATATATATATATATATATATATATATATATATATATGGGATTCCCTTCGTGTGAAGGAGTATTTGCACTCATTAAAGCAGTAACCACTCGAGGTATCAACAATAACAAATGTATATTTATTCTAAGTATAGTAAAAAAGAGTATGAAAGCGTCTACAAGCATCTTTCCCCATTCACGTCTGGGGACCCGTCTCCCTCAACAAACAGCGAAGCGTCCTCTTTTTCTCCAAAAAATCTCTGGTCTCAGAAAAGGGGTTGGCCAGCGCGGGTTTCATTGCCCATCTCGGCATCTCAGCTCTGCCAGGAGTCGGGTAGTGCGATTCTCGAGCACCGGGGAGGGAATTCGTCTCACAGCGGCCATTATGACACCGAAGCGACCTCGCGGAGCCTTCCGTTGTTAGACTCAAAATAAATCCTAAAAAAAAGAAAAGGGAAAACAACAGTATTTTGCATTAAAATTATTTACAGATCATTAGACCATGGTTTTATGTGATCAGCAGCTGATCTGGTCTTAATTGGCCCTTCATGACAGCCAATCTTTTCTAGGTCGTAACGATCGTTCGACTTCGCTTTTGCAATCCGATAGAGTCCTTGTCAGGGAATTCTAGTACAGGGCCAGTATATCTATCCCTCTTTCGAACTTTATCATCTTCATGAAACTTCTCTTCTATTGTGTATGACTGTGATTTCAACTTACTAGTTCTTGGGGAACTGGACAAATTTTTAGATTCTTTGTCTAAATATCCCTTTTTATTAGCTAACTTGAGAGCTCCAGCAATACCAAAATTAATATCTGGTTCTTCCTCTAAAATAGGTTCATTTTCTCTCACAGATATTTCAGCTAGCCTTTCACCAATGTCAACTTCATTCCAAGCTCCACGATTCTGAGCCTCTAATTCTTGATTCTGTTTTTCTTCTAAAAGCTCTCTTTCTAAATTCTTCATCTTATCTGCCTGTTCATCTCTGTTGTCAGACATACCACAAGTAGGAACTTCACCGAGTATTCTACAGATGTCAGCAACGTAATTCAGTTCTATGTTGATTCCCTTAGAATCAACAGCAGTGTCATTTTCAGAAACATAAGTTTAATTAAGAATTTCAATAAACTTTTCTAGAATTGTGCTCCCAATTTTCCTCTCTTTCAACTTTTTTGCTTTGTTTAAAGCAGTGTATAGTTATTTTCCTCCTTTTTCTTCATCAATAACAGTGGACAAATAAGGCTTCTCAACAACCTTCATTTCAAGAGCATCACTTGTAAACGTTGGTTCATCAACTCCTCCAATTCTTTTTCCCTTCCGTGGTCAAATCTTTTCCATCATCCAACACTTCAGTAAGCAAATCGTCTGGTTTCAAAAGAAGAGTTTTTAGAATCTTCCTTTTCTTCTTTCGTTTTTTGAATTGCATCATATCCTCGGGAGTGTAGTAATCATTGGCCACTTTCAGTTCAGGCATTTCAAGTGACATCTTGTTTCGTTGCTTTAATTTCATTCTGATTAACTCTAATTGTTGTTCTCTGCTAGTATTATAAGATTGTGCAATTTCAGAACCTACCTCAAAGAATTTCTTTCTCTCACCCTCAATTACTTCATCATACTTTGAAAGCATATTCTTTTTCTTCAATATTTGAAATTCATCATACTCTGGTTCTTCATAGGTCTGATAATCACTTTTCTTTCTTTTATTTTCTACATTCCTTGAATAGCGTTCACTATCAATAATATTTGTATTTTCTAAAACATCCTCTTCCTCTCCATGGACATCTTTGTCTTTTAAAGTTAGAATAATTGGTGTTCCTTCCTTGAAAACTTCAACATCATGAGCAACTGTAAGTCCTTCTAAACGTCGTGAAGTATAAGCCTTGCTCTTTTGAAACTCTTCCTCTACTAATGCACCAAACTCTTCATCCATTTCTTCTAACTTTTAGCCCTTTTTTCTGCTCTTTCTTTTTCTTGCAGTAATTTCTGATGTTTTGTAACCCCGTCATCAGTTTTACTCAAATGATCATCCGACAATAACTTTGCTTCGACTTTCTGTGGTTCTACTTGATTATAAGAGCTCTGAAATGTACCATCTTCATCATTAAAAGTTGTGGCAAGTTCTTGATCCCCAAATTCTCTTCTATTGATATTTTTTTCATCAGGCACATCACTTTTCTCAAGAGTTAAATCTTCTGAATTTTTGTTACATTCAAATTCAATTTCCACAATTTCTTTTTGATTTTCAACTTCCTCTACATCAGACTTTTCCAGTCATATCACTCTCCTGATTCGATTGAGAGTTTTGATCATTACTGCACTCGTTTCCAAGATTCGTGTTTTCTTTACCAAAATTTAAGTCATTAAAATCACTCTCATTAACTCCAACAGTTTTATTTGCTTCGTCCTCTAATTCCTTCAAACCACTTTCACTAATATTTCTTTCTTCACATACACCAATTTCATTTTCAGTTAATTTGTTTTTATCATCACTATTTTCATTTTCACCGTCAGTCGCGGATGGTAACACGTCTATTTCCACGGGACTATCATTTTCGTCTGAATTCAACATAGAAATCTCACTTTTCTGTGATTCACGGCTTTCTACTCTATTTCCTTCACACTCAGGTACAGCTGGTTGTCTAGGGTAAATTACTTTTTTAATGTTCGTTATAAGTCTCATTTCGGGTTTGTTTTCCGGAGATATTTCATTATCATTTACTTTACTACGTGCAATACAAACATAATTAACTCGAAAATTCTTACGCAAACCCGTTATATTTACACCTTCGTTACTCATGGAAAAATCAAATTGAGACATTACATCCATTCCAATAATCATTTTGTTACACAAATTACTACTTAAAACATAAATATCAGCACATACAGAATAATCATCAACTATTATATTAGCATTAAAATAACCTAAAGGAGAAATTTGATCTGAGCTAATTCCCAGTAACTGTACTTTATTCTGGGTTAGTTTTGGTGATCCTAGATTAATATAAGCTTCTTGATTAACTATTGTAATTTAACTTCCGGTGTCCCAAATAGCATCTACTTCTATTCCTAAAACTTCGACACTTTTCTGAATCCTATTAGGACGATGATGTGAAATTGTTACTTTATTTACCTTCTTCTGAGGACATAGATTTGCCTTGTGCCCGAACTCGTCACATAAAAGCACCTCAAACCATTGTCTTTAAATTTACAATCAGATGATTTATGCCCTTCCTCATTGCAATTGTAGCAGATAATTTTAAAGTTCGAATCACTTCTCTGTCGTGTGTTAGCAAAAGGTTGTGTATACTTCTGATTTCTACTCAAATATGTTTTTGGTTTCTCGTTAAAAATCTTTGTGTCTCTAATAGTTTCTTGCTTCACTACATTTTTAAATCCAGCTTTAAAATCTTTTTTCACTTCATTTCTCCGACTATTATCTTTAATTTTCTCATATACTTTCAATTTGTCTCTAAATTCCTGTATGCCTCCGCATCCGTATAAAATGTGTTAGTTTACATCTAAATCATTAATTCCATTTATAATATATTGTATAATTGCACTATTGTCAATACTTCCACGTGACGCGTTTTCCTTCATCCTAAAATAATAATCAATGACTGGTTCATTCCCGCCCTGTCTTGTGCTTCTTAAAGCGGAATGTAAGTCGGCTGAATTCGTCTCCTAGGCGAATTCTTTAATAAGCGTCTGTCTAATTCTCGACCATGTTTTGACATTCTTTTCGCTGTCAAGAAACAGATCATCAGATCATCAGATAAATGGGGTAACTACGTTACATAGGCCACGCCTTCCAACGTAGGCTTGCATAGAAATGACCAGAGTAAAGGTGAAAAGAGATAGGTTGGATTTGGATCCGGGGAGTGGCTTGAGAAAAGGAAGTTTAATGTGGTAGGTAAAGCGATGCTCATGGGAGCAAAGTAAAAAAGTTAGGAAAAACTTAAAATAAAGCTCACTGCTTACCAAAGTAAGAGTAAGATTACAAAAATTAATGTAAAATGAAGTTTTAAAAATAATTAAGAACAGAGAACGGCTCTAGGCCGTCTTCTGTTAGCAGGTTCGGCAGGGTCATAGTTGGCGAGATTTAAAAGGAGTTCATTATCAATAGAATTATGGAAGTTAGTAGTTAAATTTTTGAGGAAATTTGGAATAGTAAGGAGGCCAAGCTCCTCGTGGATTTCAGCATTTCTGAAATACCACGGTGCGTTAACAATTTGTCGAATAGTAATATTTTGTGCTACAGTAAGCTTTTTAATATGAGAATCTGCTGCGTATGACCATGCCGGAGCTGCATAAGTAATAAGAGGTCTAAGAAATGATTTGTAAATGAGCATTTTATTATTTATAGATAATTTACTGTTCCGAGCAATTAAGGGGAATAGTGAACGTTTAGCAACTCGAAACTTGTCCCTAATTTGTGTTATGTGATGCCTCCAGGTGAGATTTTTGTCAAGGGTGACTCCTAAATACTTAACGGTGTCAGACCAGGGGATAATAGAGTTACCAATAATAAGTTTGTATTTGTCAATTGTTCGTTTAGTTTTTTGTGTACACATAATTGTCTGTCAAGAAACAATTTTGCTCTCCCACAGATCAATCTCTTAGCAAAAATAAATTTCTGCAAGTCAGATAGTTGGAATAAATCCGACATATCCTCAAACTCATCAACCCATTTACGAACGGTCATAGATGATGAACCGTCAAAAGGTTTAACTATGGCTTCTACGTCGTTAAAATTTATCATGGGTCTGTTAATTGCGCTAATGGCAGAAGCATTTTTTATATGTACACTATTACTATTGACCCCCCAACCCCGGTTAAACATGTTTTAAGCCAGGCAACACTCCCGGAGGTCGGCTATAACACCAAGACAGTAATATACAATTATGAAGAAGAAAAAATATTTTAGATGAAATAGATAAGTTAAACCAGATATCTTTACTAATATAGTCAACTAAAACATAATTACAAGATGAATAGTGTTTTAATTTTTTAATAAAGAAAAAATCTTAATACTAAGATACAGAAGTACAATAATACTAATTAACTAAATAATTACTCACTAACAAATACACTATTAACATTAAGATACAAAAATACTTAACTCCTCACCAAGCAAAGAGGCACGAAACTCATGCACACTCACATTTATAGACATAGTAGGGATAAATATCGCCGTATTAGAGAAATTTTTGGTGTTGCCAACTTATATATATATATATATATATATATATATATATATATATATATATATATATATATATATATATATATATATATATATATATATATATATATATATAGTATACATACGAGCCCGCTTAATGGAATAGCCAATTTGCCACGAAAAATTATTCTAATAAGCGGGATATTCCATTATCCGGGATCACATTGACACGCCCACAATGTTTAAAGTTACAGTTAAACCTAGAAAGCATTAAAAATTGCCTGAACCATAGGCATATTTAAACTATTATAATTAACAAACAATTATTAATTAAAAGTAAGAAACAATTTAAACACATTAAAATTTAGAAAATTGATGAAAAATGAGCTAATTTTATTGTAGAATATACAAATTTCCCTTAATTTTTTGGAAATAATTACAATGTTACTTACTTATTTGTTGCTAAAGAAGTTGGATATTTTAGAATGTTTACTGTTCTGTGAATGCAGCAAATCTGTTATTTTATTTTCTAGTTTATAAAATAAATGAAAGTCTGTATTTGGCTTCGTTTCCAAGAAACGTCTTATAATATCACAAGCCTTATTAACTTCAACATGTGACGGAACCTTTTTAATGGTACATTCTTCATCAAATTCATCTTCATCGACTTCGATTTGATCAAATTGAGGGTCTGAAGTTACACCACATTCTACCAAATCATTGTCGAATTTTACAAAATAGGAAAAATTTTCTTCTGTCATTCCTTCTGGTGGTAAATCATTTGCGTTTGTAATTGATTCATCATTTAATTCATCATTTGTTACGTGTGTTGAAAATTTACATTTTAAGAAACAACTTTTTATTGCGTCAGAGGAAATATTATTCCATGATTTGTTCATCATATGAACAGCTGTAAGAATTGAAATGTTTCTAATAATTTTACTACTTGAGCTATTGATAGAAAATCCACTAGTATCATCTATGCAAGCTATTAACTTTTTAACGATTTATTTTCTATAATTCCTCTTAAAAAGTGATATAATTCCCTGGTCCATTGGCTGTAAAATAGCTGTAGTATTCGGAGGCAAAAAATGAAGTGCTACATTTTCTAGTCGTACGTCGACTTTGTGGGCTTGACAATTATCGATAAAAAGGATAACTTTTCTTTTCATCTTATTCATCTCATTGTCAAATGACACTAACCAGTTTTGAAAGAAATTAGCAGTCATCCAAGCTTTTGAATTCGCTTCGTATTTAACTGGAAGGGGTTTTACACCTCTAAAACATCGTGGGCTTTTGGATTTCCCGATTACAAAAAGAGGCATTTTATGACTGCCGTCAGCATTACTACAGCATAAAACTGTCAGTCTGTCTTTCGGGATTTTTCCTCCAACAACTTTTTCGCCTTTTAAGCACAAAGTCCCATCAGGCATTGCTCTGTAATAAAGTGCTGTTTCGTCACAGTTATAGATACAAGAAGAACTGTAGTCTTGTAATAAAGCAGGTAATACTACATTTTTCAAAGAACTGGCAGCGGCTTCATCAGCATCACTTGCTTCACCGTGAATTTTTTTGAAAGAAATTTGGTTTCTTGCTTTCCATCTGCACAACCAACCATTTGTAGCTTTAAAATCAGTTATATTTAACTGTTGTGCTAAATCTTCAGCTTTCTGATTCAATAATAATCCACTAATAGGAACATTACAAGCTCGTTTTTCAGCAAACCACCGAAGAAGAGCATCTTCAACTTCAGATTCTTTTCCTGTACGTTTTCATTTTTGATTAAGATTTTTATTGCATTTCCAGTCGTTCAAGACTTTTTCTTTATTTTTTAACAATTTCGAAACTTGAGCT
>OU015492.1:143663940-143796440 GCA_907164885.2 Dolomedes plantarius
AGAATATTCCCATTAATTTGCGGCAGAAATATACAATTGAAAGAAGATGCCAGACACGAATCTATTCTAAATGAAAAAAAATTATGGACATCACTGATGTTAAAAACTAGCATTCCATAGCTTGATTACGGTTATCAGCGCAGTGAAGACATATTTCTGCTATTCTGAATGTGTTATAATGGCATAGAGGAAAATCAAGAAAACAATAGAATTTTCATTATCTCCTATCAAGGCATACTTCAGATTCAATTCCAGATGTGATTTAGAAGAAGAAAAAATACGGCGGAAGATTCTCCAGTGTCTAGTTAAATCTTGTAATCTGGGAAGATCGAGAAAGTCCATAATTCACGTGATCCACCAGATAGTTCTTTGTAAGCATGTGACTTGATGGTCTGGAGAACAGAGATATTTACCGGGAATGGGATGCCCATTACCATAATCTTCAGCGAAGAAGTTTTCCATTTCGGTGTAAGTGAAACGCTGTTAGACACGGAAGTAATAAAGTGCGATACATGATTGTTTCATAATTTCCACTTTCATTTTCTGCATGCCATTGTTTTCGCTGTAAGTTAGCGTTCGTGGGATGTTCGAAGCGTATGTTTTCATCGGATTCGTGCTATTATGATCCCAGATTTCATTGAATTATATGTGTGATTGGGATGTTTCAGTTTTATTTTACACATTTTAATTTTTATTTTGGAAGAAGCAAAGCAATATTAAATTGCCAAAACTTGATTTTAACTGTACAGTAAGGTTAGAATTTTCAAATATGTTACTTTCTCATATTACCCCCCACCTCTCTTCTTGTATAATTGTAATTGAAAAGGTATATTTGATTAAGGTTATTGAAAGAGAATCCTTCATGCTACTTTCACAGAAAAGAAAACATTCACTAGAGATAGTTGAGTTTTCTTCGCTGTCAACGAGTACACATTGCCCAAAGTACATGGATGATTGTAATTTTCTCAGTTCTCTCCCATTCTCGTTTTCTCCCGATCTCAGTTTTCGCCCGAAGAAGCTTTAATAGTCGCCCAAAGAACAGGCAGTTTTCGCCCAAAGAACATGGAAGAAGCAAAGCAATATTAAATTGCCAAAACTTGACTTTAACTGTACAGTGAGGTTAGAATTTTCAAAGGTATTACTTTCTCATATATAGCCTCCCCCTATCTCTTCTGGTATAATTCTAATTGAAAAGGTATATTTGATTAAGGTTATTGAAAGAGAATCATTCATGCTACTTTCAGAGAAAAAAGAAACATTCAGCAGAGATAGTTTTGAGTTTCTTTCGCTGTCAACGAGTAAACATTGCCCAAAGAACATGGAGGATTGAAATTTTCTCAGTTCTGTCCCGAAGATCTCTCCCGTTCCCGAGTCCCCCCGATCTCAGTTCTCTCCAGAAGAAGCTTTATTTTGGAAGAAGCAAAACGATATTAAATTGCCAAAACTTTTTTTTAACTGTACAATAAGGTTAGAATTTTCAAAGATATTACTTTCTCATATATTGCCCCACCTCTCTACTTGTATTATTCTAATTGAAAAGCTATATTTGACTAAGGTTACTGAAACAGCATCATTCATGCTACATTCAGAACGAAAAAAAAAACAGGTAGAGATAATTGACAGTTTTCTTCCCTGTCAATTAGTAAACATTGCTCAAAAAACATGGAGGATTGAAATTTTCTCAGTTCTCTCCCGAAGATCTCTCCCGTTCCCGAGTTCTCCCGATCTCAGGTCCCTCCCGAAGAAGCTTTATTTTGGAAGAAGCAAGGCAGTATTAAATTGCCAAAACTTGATTTTAACAGTACAGTGAGGTTAGAATTTTCAAAGGTATTACTTTCTCATATATAGCCTCCCCCCTCTCTCTTCTGGTATAATTCTAATTGAAAAGGTATATTTGATTAAGGTTATTGAAAGAGAATCATTCATGCTTTTTTTCGGAGAAAAAAAACATTTAGTAGAGATAGTTGAGTTTCCTTCGCTGTCAACGAGTAAACATTACCCAAAGAACATGGATGACTGTAATTTTCTCAGTTCTCTCCCGTTCTCGAGTTCTCCCGATGTCAGGTCTCTCCCAAAGAAGCTTTATTTTGGAAGAAGCAAGGCAGTATTAAATTGCCAAAACTCGGTTTTAACAGTACAGTGAGGTTAGAATTTCCAAAGATATTACTTTCTCATATATTACCCCCCCCCTCCCTACTTCTATTATTGTAATTGAAAAGGAATATTTGACTAAGGTTTTTAAAACAGCATCACTCATACTACATTTAGAGGGGAAAAAAATTTCAGTAGAGATAATTGACAGTTTTCTTCCCCGTCAACTAGTAAACATTGCCCAAAGAACATGAATAATGGAAATTTTGTCAGTTCTCTCCCGAATATCCCAAAGCAAAGTTAACTAAAGTGAATTATAAAAGTAATATTTTGAATTAATTAAAGAATTTTTTCTCCTGAGATATTGAATGCATTTTAACTAATATAAGTGTAGAAATTTTTGTTACGATTTTAGGGAGAAAATAATACAGGGTGTTTCAAAAATAATCATCCGATTTTTAAAAAAATCATAACTATTTATCTTTTAATCCGTTTTGATCGAATAATGTATAGGCAGATTGAGGGAAATCTCGAGTTTCACGCTGTTGCCGACAAGTAGTGCTAACGCTCTTCTTTCGCCCGCCACTTCATTGTTTGTAAAGATAGCGACTGCACAACAGAAATCCTTTTGTGTTCTACGCTTTGCGGAGTGTGAGTCCGTAACAGCTGTTCAGAGTGATTTTCGTAGATAAAACCCTGGTAGATTGAAGTTCCTACCTCTCAGAGCATTAGGCGATGGTATAAACAATTCCAAGACACGAGTTTTGTCTGTGTACGCATAACAGCCGTGGACGCAAAGTATGCAGACATGCTCGCAAAAGTTTGGGACGAATTTGCCTACCGCCTACCGTATAAACATATGTCGTGCATCCAAAGGTGGGCATATTGAGCACCATGAATTTGGTTTGTAAAAAAACTTTATAATTAACCATGTAATATAAAATTAATTTTACTTTTCTATGTTCAATATTTTTCATAATATACTCATTTCAAATCGGGTGATTCTTTTTTAAACACCCTGTACAATAAGGCCTCCAAATATTAAAAACATTAAAAAATTGCTGAATTCAAGTAGAATACACTAAATTGCCAGTAAGTGGTTCACCTGTAAGTGTTTCTTTTATCTGGCTATTTCTGATTGCTTTTACTCAAAAATAATTTTTAATAAGATATTTTTTAATGGCTTAGCTTATCCCTCTATTCTAAACAAAAGTAACCGCCGCCGCTGTCAAAAGCTTGTCACGCTATCTCCTCCGAAACCGCTGGGGGTATGGGGTCGAGACCGATACCAATAGATGTAGAAAAATGTGTGAAACAAAGTAAGACATGTCTCATCTTCGTCGGATTTTAAGTTTTTTTTTTAAATTTTATGTTTTGGGGAGAAATATGGACTTTTTCATCTTCAGATTACGATAACTCGCCAAAAAATGATCGTAAAATTTTGATCTTTTTACAATTTAAGACTACAGACATTTCTCTTTCAAACTAGACCTCATTTGTTCAAAAATATTTTAAAACAGACTAATATTTTCATCAAAAAATGAAACAGTTTTTCAAGAAATATCGCCCCCAAAGTGGATATAATATCGATTTTCCTCGAGTTTTTATCTTACAAAGAAAATATTTACATCATCTGGAAGCTGAAAGCTTTTTTATTCGTATAAACCTCATCTCAAGTCTATATCTTAAATTTTCGATTTTTAATTGAATTTTAAAGCTGAAACAGTGATGATTCAACAGTGAATCCCCTTCGCCTAAGGGTAACAACAGTAAATGGATGGAAGCTGTTGCATTGCCTGAGAATCACCCCTATGTATCTCGCTATTAGCAACTTATTCCTTCAACTTGTTGTGCCATGATTGGCGCTGTGCTTGAGCGCGCTGCTCGTATGCGATAGTCCCCGGTGGACGCTCATTTTTACTAATTATTGTAAATATTTGAATTTTATTCTTTTAATTCTTATATATTTTTATTTTACTTATCTGAATAGGGCTTAATTTTTATATTTTTAATTTACTGCTGGGCACATATTTTCTGATGTACATATCTTGCTACTGGAGGTAAAGTCGTAAGACCATGGCACTCCAACATACTCAATATACCTTGACCTTGACCCTGATCTTAACAGAGGAGCGAGCGTAGCGAGCCTAGGGCCGAAGCCCCTAGTAATTTATATGAAAGTTAACTATTACACGCTATTTCAGTGGTCCCGCAAAATATCAGATAAATATCATTGCATAGTACATTGCTTATTTGGCTTAACAAGCGATGAAAAAACATCAAAAATTTTATTGTTTTAAAAAATGTTTAATGCTTTAAATAGCATATTTTCACTAAAATAAGACAGGTATGAAAATTGTATTCAATCCAAAATAACCTTAAAAATAATCTTTACATTGAACTATCAATAATCTATCTAAATTAATGTACGGCTTTTCATGGAAAACTCGAAAATACATCAGATACATAAAAAAAAAACCCAAAAACCTGCATACTATGAAGAAGGAAAAGCTATGTAGGAATTTCAAGTTTACAACTTATACTGTATTAATTAGAATTGAATCAAAATAATAACAAAACCTGCACCGGTGTTCATATTTACTCGACTAAAAAGACCGATAGATTCTTTTGTTTACGAATTACCTTGACATTCTTTCTGGTAATTTTCGTTTCCTTTAATATTTTTTGCGAAGTCGTTTCTTATTTAAAAAAAAATGACTGATTAATTCAACACGTTTTGCGCTGTTTGAGGGAAAAATACAATGTGATATATGTGCAAGTTCTTAAAATATATCAGCAAGGTCTAAACCAAAGAGACCTTTGTATGACAAATGTTTTTTTTTATATAGGAGTAACTACTTTGATACGTGGGCAAACGTTTCAACCCTTCTTTTTTTATCAGTAATTCACTGAACACAGCTAAACCTTTTCTTAAGACATTAGAAGTAACGTCATGAATGGATAAATAATCTCATGAATGGTTACTTACCCGCCAGCTATTATGGGTGGACCCCATTCTATCCATTTCGCATTCTTTGTAACAAGCTGTCACCGAATTCTAATAATGTTTTGTGCTTAAAAGAAAAGATGTAAGTCAAGGCAGAATTAGAAGATATAAACCATTCTTTTGATCAAATGGGTGTGGTGGAATCCGGTAAATCCCTGCTGGGGATGTAACACACCTTGTCTCACTAATTGAATGGTAAGTGATACTTTATAGTTTCTGAATAGGAGAGGTTTTTCTTTACATTTAGATACACGATACTTGTGCTATATTTGTCACCAATTAATTATCACTGCCAGGGAAAATAATCTACTAGTTTTGAATAATGTGAGTTTTAAAATTCCGCATTTTGGTGCAAAAACTATCATATTTATATCTTACATATCCAGTATGGAAAGAAAACAAAAATCTAAAAGACCTTTGACATGATTGATTTGGAAAGTGTGTATCAGGCTAACTACCTCGGCAAAAGCTCGATTTTAAAAGATTTTGAAAGCCGAGCATTACCAAAGTTGTAGAATGTTCAATTTCATTTAAACATAAAAAGCGCGTGTGCCCATTTAGTGAGTTATTGCTTTTCTGTGTTTCAGTATCTTTAATTTTTTTTTGTTTACTTTCAGTGTGGCAACAGATTAAAATATTGATTTGATTTTGTGTGTTCTTTTAGTTTGTGATATATTTTTCAAGTGAATATTTCTACGAAATAATAAAGTAACTTAAATATAATTTCAAGGCAATTGAAGTTGTTTAATGATGCTTTCAATCTACAGTTCATTTAATATCGAATTTCAGTTTTATTCAAAGTGTCATATGCATGCGTCTTCCATAGCTATTTAAACATTCTTTAAATGCGGTACATTTCTATTAGCAATCTCTCGTGTAGCAAGAGATGACAGTATCGTTCCTAAAACAATCAGCCCTAGCAAAAATTTGGACGATCCGTTACAGATGACCTGCTTTATATGGTAGGAATACCTTTCATTTTGAAATTTCCCAGATAAGGAAAGTGCACCTTAACTATTTGGAATACAAACTATGTATATGGACGATGGTCGAAAGCACTATGACGGTGGCTTCTGGAACCAGAGTTTGAAGGTATGAGTCCAAAGGTTGAATAAAGTGTTTGTAGCAGTTTGGGATCAGCTTTTAACTGGTTAGTTTAACCCATCTGTTGCAAAAGATGATTGTAGCTTCATGCCAACTATCCAACCAAGCTTCATGCCAACTATCCAACTGTGCTGGTTAGTTTAACCCATCTGTTGCAAAAGATGATTGTAGCTTCATGCCAACTATCCAACAAAGTGCGGTTGGTGGTGATGTTTATAGCCATTCCACATTAGCCTAAAACTTTAGATCCCAGTAAAATTAATTTGACAGCTCAGTATACTAGTTACATATTATTTTCCCTTTCCTATATTTTTAGCCGAAGAAAATATTGTAGCAAAAAAATTGTAAGTGAAGATATTTTATTTTTCGTTCCTTATCGACGGAAAATAAGATTAAAAATTGTCTCAAACAAAAGCGTAAAATAATTTAGCTAATGAAACTGGTTTTAATCTAGTACATTAGTCAGCTGTAGTACGCTAAAAAGCTCTGAATCAGACGAGTAAAAATTGGCCTGCATTTAACATTACATGTCTGGGTCTTATCAATTTAAACCCTGAATATCATTTTATTAACGTTATTTTAATTATCAAAGACAAACATAGACATGGTTCATTAACGAGGTACCAGTGAGCAGGGCTCCATATCCTCTGTATGGATAATTTTTAGTGGCTATATTTCCGTTCTCAGGATTAAAAGAAAAGTGTTGACTTGAAAGTTAAATAATAATAATAATAATAATATAAATAAATAAATAAATATAAATTTGACAACTATTTAATGTGGCAGATTAAAAAAAAAGATACAGCAGACGATTAAGCAGAAATCAGTAAGATAGTATTGAGGTTGTTGATCCATCAAAAAAATGACAAGTCAGAACCAGAATCGCCGGTAATCAGGCTCTGATTATCCGTTAGGCCCGTTCCTAGCCCCCCCCCCCCCTAAAAAAAAAATAAAAAATTAAATAAATAAAAATTATTTTAAAAGAAAAAAAAATTCCCGATTCAATTTTTAAAAAAATTTACCTTTTTTAATAGCAATTTTTTTTTATATATCCTTTTAAATTTGATTTATTGGTTCATCATATGTATGTTATAGTGCATATAAGGGATTAATAAGTTTTTTTGGTTGCATTGTATTGGTGTTTTAATGATGAAGTTAATATGTTGTATTAATTTTTGTTATTTGATTATGTTCTTGGCTTCTACGCTTCAAATAGCCAATTCTTGGTAAAATGGTACTTTCACAATGATTCATGACTATTTTTGTGTGTGTGTGTCAATTTTGGAAATTTTACTCCCACATCAGTGTTAGGGGGCCCCCATCCTGAGTTGTGCCTATAGTCCAGAATTTTCTAAATCGGGCCCTGCCGGTAATTGTAATTTAGAATTTAGAAGAGGTTGGAGGGAAAGTTAAGAATGGGGAAGGAGACCAGGGTGAATAATCAAAGTGGCCTTAGGACGCCTATAGCATTCCCTTGGGTCGTAGTTGGGGAGGTTAGTTATTACTTCGTTGTCTATTCAGTATAATCTATTGTAGAAGTTAGATGCGAGACCTTTAATGTGTTGCCAAATGGGTTCGATTCTCAGATCCCCTGTGAATAAGTACGTTTCTAAGGTACCAAGGCGCCGTCCTAGTACCGCGGAGTGTTTTATTTTGAATTGTCTACAATCGCTGGATATGGTTGTCAGACGCTGAGCCCCAAACAGGCACGGCGTGCAACAGGATGGGACGCAGTACGGTTTTATACAAGAGTAGTTTATTATCTAAACCCATTTAATTCTGGTACAGGAGGTGGGCGATATCCTTACGGGCTTTTAAAAAAAATTCTAATGTTATGTTCTAAATTATCAAAGATCATTTTTTTAAAGCTGCTAATCTTCGAAACGTAATTTAATTTTTCTGGTAGAATTATTAATTTTTGCCATGAATGGTGTAGATGTCTGATGGCAAACAATAATGCTTGATTTTATCATAAAGGTATTCACTATTTGCATTCCGAAAATTCCTTGAGAATACAACTGATATTTTATATCAGTCGCAATAACTGTATTTCCTATGATTGTCTGACTTTTTATGAGACTCAAAATGTCAGTTATGAGCATCTTTGTCGTAAACATTCTGTTTCAGTGAATTCTCGCAGTTATATCAGGTTTCGAGTAATCGAACATAAATCTCATCGAATCACTACAGCCGTTGTTCAGAAGAACGAAATCTAAATTCTGAAAGGGACAGCTATGTCGTAAACCAGCAACTAAAATATTCCAAGTATGAGGGAGGTAAAAGGCAGTCTAGACGTATCATATGACACTTTAGTTTCGGGTATTTTTATTTACCAATATTACTTCAACATATGACATTTTACTTTGGGAAGTAATTTTATTCGAGTAATTTTAGACAATTAACAAAATGTTTCAACCTATTCCTTGACTGCATTTTTTTATTTCCAATACCTGGCAAAACTGTAATTCCTTATGAAATTTCGTAGGAAAGATAACCTTAAAAAATATTAAAATCTACCAGTACAGTCGAACCCCGTTATAGAGAACCCGGTATATAATGAACTCACGGCTATAACGAACAAAAGTATTGGTCCCGCTGTTTTCCTATTGTACGTAATTTAATTAGTATTGTGTTAGTTTAATGTAATATATTTTAGTAGATTTAATTCATTAATGATAATTTTTAATAGATTTTAACTTTTTTAATACATCATTATTGAATACACATTACAACTAACGAGTTATACATTTTGTGAACTCTAGCATTTTTCTTAACGGTTCGGATATAGCGAACCACTGGATAAAGCGAATTAAACCTTTGGTCCCTTGAAGTTCATTATAACGGGCTTCGACTATATAAAAATCTTTTATTTTTCTGTCGATTTCTTTACTAGCACTTTTCTAAACGAAGAACTAGTTTTTGTATTTTAAATCCTACACACATACAAATTTTGCCGCATATATCAATTTAGTTGCTAATATATCTAGCGGAAACCAAAAAGTTTTAAACTCACCATGTATAATTTTACATGCTTACTTCACATTAAGAAACTGAAGATCAAATTACCGTCCATAGAACAATGATACTTTTTATGCATTAAAACGGTTCCACTGAAATAAAGACTTCAACCATTGTTGATAAATCGTTTCAACAAACAAAGCAAAAAAAATTCATTGTAATGAAGAATGATGTATTAACAACTTTTCTAAATTACTATATACCTATTATTTAATTAAGGACTGATCAAAATATTGCCTATCAAAATATTTAGCACATCAAGTTACACTGAATGATTCTCTTAGGTATATTTCCGTCATTCAAACAAATGGAGCAATCTTAGAGAGTAACGCCCCATCAGTGTCCTTCAGGTGTAACAAGAGATAACATCTATGATATATTGACTTGCGGTAAGTTAAATCGTTCAATGTTAACTCCTCAAAAGGTTTCTGAGCAAAAAAATAATAATTCATGCAATCATTAATAAAATAAGAAAATCTGAGGAAAATTCAATTAAATTTTTTCTGAGTATATGGAAGATTTCTTGAAGACTAGGGGCTGATTTCTTGATTGCTGTAATAAAAATGGCTAAACCTTAAATACTGGTTTCGAAATTAAGCTTTGAATTTCATTAAAAAAGTAACTTTTCGTTCATTCTGAAAATATTTTAAAACGAAACGAGATCAAACCTTTAAATGCATAAGTTATAATAAACCTTCAAGGGGGTCCAGGACACAAAATTGTTCGAATTTTCGAAAAAATTTTATAGCATTACAATTTTTTGTGTTTTTTTGTTCTTAAAATAACGTTTAAATCATGTTTCTATCTTAATTAGAACAGGAGTAATTATCTTTTTTTTGCAGCATTCTAATAGTAGCCAATCTTTATTTAAACCTGTAAGTGCGTTTTTCTGCATGATGGGTTTTTTCCCCATTTCTCGTCTTTAAATTGTTATAAGTCAAGAACCATTAAAGATAAATGGTTGAAACTTGTAACATGTCTTTTTCAACTATTTTACTTTAATTCTGACTCAGCAAAATTTGAAAAAATATTTACTTTTAAAAATATGATTTTTTAAAAATAAGTTACATCATTTTTCGTAATTTTTAATTTGAATATTTTTAATTTTTTTAAAATGGTGAGTCAAAATTAAAAATTTCATATTTCTGTTTAATTAAATGAAAAAAATTTGAAATTCGACAAATAATATTTCGAGTTATAACGATTTTAAATTACCCCACTTTTATTAAAAATTTTAAATTAAAAAATTTTTTTTAAACTTTTTGAGAAGTTTTATGTGATTTTGTTTACAAATTATATGGTTAACCATCACAAAAAAATTCAAAATTTTAATTCAATAAATAAAAAAAATTTCAAAATGTGTCCCGGATCCTCTTAAAAAGTGTATTTAGTTTAAATATTTAGTTTTTTATAGGGCAAATAGTTATTATTTCTCTATGAATGTATATTTGTAAAATTTTTAGCTTTTTATCGGGCATATAGTTATCATTTCTGTATGAAGGTATGTACGCTTAGGCAGTTGGGCACACTATTGAGTTTCAAAGGCAGATAATAGTCCAAGTCCAGTTTAGTTTTTACAAGTGGATTACCTAGGTCGTGACGACTTTATCTCCTGTACGCAAGTTATATGTTATCAAGGCGCGAATGCTCAGTAGTTAAAATATAAAAAAGAAAAAGGGATTAAAAAAATTTTAAGGTAAAAATTACGCAAAGAGGAAAACAATTTTAACTGTAAAATTAAAAAATTACTGTAAAGTTAAATTGGAGATAAGAAATGAGAAGTTTAAAGGTAATTAAAATTTGCAAAGAAAAATTAGAAAAGACTAATGATCTACGATAAAAGTAATTAAGGTAAGACGCAGATGATAGTTCCAAAGCACGCTTACATTTGAAGCCACAGTTATTTCATTTTTTTTATGGTGACTGCCTGCCCGAATTCTGTAACGTTATAGTACTAATTTAAAACAAATGCATGTATGGCATTTAGTAGAATTTTAAACATTTAAAACCTATTTTTACTGCTACAACACCGTTTTTTCTCTTTTGCCTTTCCTCTTTAAACTAAAGTTTATTTGGTTGAGGAATCAATCTTCAAATTTCATTCAGTCCATTATTTTAGTTTATAGACTGGGCATAAAGCCCACCACTCCCTTCAACTATTCTACTTTAAGAGGATATAGGCAAAATAATAGTTTATTTACTTTGGAGCAAAATCCAGAGCCAAAATATTTTCCTCTGATTCCAAAAATCTGATTTATAAAGTTACTCTAAAATCACACAAGAATTATTTAACGAGTTCCCTACAATACTGTATATCAGTACAATTTTAAGTTGCTTGCATTTGTTTGTAAAAATAAAAAAATCAGTTCACATTAGTGCCTTTTTCGTAAGAATGCGGTAAAGAAATGCGACAGAATAAAAAATCTTCGTTAAAATAGGACCATGAGTACCCAAGTTATGTTTTTCCATTTTATTGTAAGTTTACGCTTCATTAATTTAACACAGAGTTTCCAATTTCAACTAATTATAAAGCCTGGTTTTTGAAAAATTAAAACTTTTGTTAACCCATTTTAAAGTATTTGTAATAAACATAAAAATGTATATTATTACTGTTGTAAATTTTTCTGAAGAAAGCTAAAGCATTTTTTTTTTCATCAAGCTACAAAAGAAGAAACATTTTTTTTCAAATCACACTAAATATATCATCAAAACAGCACTTTTTTTTCTTCATGAGAAGGATGGCTTTTTTAGAAACGTGAGATAATAAGGAATGATTAATTTTTCAATTCTTGAACTGTTAACAACACTAATGGCTTGAAGCACTAACTTATCAGTAAATTATTCTTCGTTTCAGCACATATTAGCTTGTAATATTGGGAAATGGGAGGCTTGTGAAATGGGAGGAAAGCGAATTCCGGTGGCTGCAACAAGGCTGGAATTTATTTATTTTTTAATTATTATTAACATACCGTATATTTTAGACGATAAGACGCACCTCAAATTCATCGGAGGTTTTTTAGAAGAGAATATTTTGTATTTTGTTAGCTACAAAGGTATTTTGTATTTCTTACTCCGTAAAGATTATATATATATATATATATATATATATATATATTTTTATGTATATAAAATGAAATATTCATTTTATTACAATGTTATCTTCGGACCATAAGACACACCCCAATTTTAAGTCTTTTTTTTATGTAAAAAGGTCCGAAATATACGGCATTTGAAAAAAAAAATATTTCTTAGAGATGCAGAATTTTTTAATTTCAAACAACTTTAAAAGAAAACAAACTTATCAACGACATAATTCAAAATTGAAAACAAAGACTGCTTCATACTTAGCGAGAATACAAGGCATTTTTCTTCACTCCCATTACAGAACGCAAGTCTTCCAGTAATGAACTTTGAAACCACAGACAAAATTAACGTATCATTCATTAAGTTCTACTTCCTTATTTCTAAAGAATAATCTTATCGAAGTTTAACGATAAGAAGCCTAATTACCGAATCCTCAAATAAAATCCCTTATAAATAGATTCGTTGCAACCAGGTTTCTCGAGAACACGGGTCAAACAAATCCTCTCTTGACCTTAGATTTTTTCCGTCCTTACTTGCTCTACCGTAGCAAATGCTAACTCGCTTTATCGGCTTCTAAATGTGGTACAGAGGAGTCAATTTATTACCAAAGGATTAAAACAGAGAGGAAATTAGGGGTTTAAATTAAGAGAAGGAGCCCTTTTTTTATCCTTTTCGAAAGTCCATGTCTCGTTATTAGCATCGCATTTTCATAAAAATATATTTTAAAAGTAGGGATGATAATGTTTCCTATGAATTTATTATGGAATTAAACTAGATTTATTTCTTCCTGGATGTAAATGCTGAGATGTTGGTCGTAAACTGGGCAGGAGTGAAATCATGGAAATTATTTCCGCTAAAATAGCAAATATCCGACGGACTTATGCATATACATGGACACATGATGGGAAAGAGAAAATGCTCTTGTCTGTCTCGGAGCATAAAGTCGTTTAAAGTTTGCAGAGACCTTTCCACTATTTCATAATGACTTCCAGTATTTATAGCATGTTTACATCACCTTAAAAAGCTGAACGCTTGTCAATAAAATAAGGGAGGACGATAGCAGTAAAATTATTAAATATTTTTAAACATAATTGTATAAATGCAGTCTTAAGTTGTATTCATTTTTATAATTTTGGTACGGACCATAGGACCATAAAAACATGTGATTAACTGTGTTACCTAGGCCATCGCCTTCTAACACAGATATTTCATGAGATTGACAACGGAGAGCGAAATTTCCACCGAAATAAGAAAAGGAATGTTCGTTTTTAATGTTCAGTTGTAAAAATTTCACGTAGTTCCAAATTAATTATTTGTGGTAAACTTGTGTGTAATCGAATCAATAAAATTTGTCGCAATTCGAATGAATTCATCTGCATCATTCATTAGAGGAGGAGCAAAACTGCCAATTTAGTAAACGGATGTATTCATTGTCTGAGACATTCAAAGCTTCATTTTCCCAAAGATACTGCTCAATTCTGTACCCATCCGAAACATAAACATTTGGCGACATCTGCGTACGGACTCTGGCGGCTAATAGTTCGGAAAGGTTTAATGAAACATGAAAACATTTAACAAAAACTAATAAAATACAAAAATTTAGAGTTCGGCATTGAGATATTTTTCTTCCTACTTACCCTTTCATTTATAAATCCATATATGATTAAAAAATGTTGGTGTATAGAATGACTATCAGGAAGTGTTTTTTCCCCTTTTAAAAATACTTCCTAATAGACTCGTTGCATAACAGTCGTAATCATTTTAAATCTTTAGGATTAAAATGGTCCTCGTAGGATTGAAAATATTTATTCTATCAGAGGCAAATTTTAAAATTATATACCAAAATTGTATTTTCCTTTTTTTAAAAAAATTTCTTAAAACAGGCATACAGTCAGTCAAACCAACTGCATAATAGCAATTACTGAAAACTGTTATCAAGATATTTAAGTCCCTTTAAATAGTATTTTTTAGTTTTGTGATAGAACTCTGAAGAGTATTTAAAATTAATAGCATGAGAAGAGAACAAAAATATAGTGTAGCTCAGTATGCACGAATCTAATCTACTCTACTCCTGTTTAAATTGCAAAGCCTGTAGCGAAAAATCCGGCTATCCTAAACGCCCAATTTTTGATGCTAATTTATGACCGGATGTGCATGAAAAATATTCAAGCTCAGATTACACAAAAGGTTCCTTATAGTAAAAAAAAGAGCAATTAAGAGTTTTTAAATGAACTCCATTTAGGGATTTAAATAGTATTCGATTAAAGCAATGAAAGTTAGATTTTCAATTTTTCTTCTGGAAAAAGTCTCTTGTTATCTTGTTCACGAGCCATGTGTTGCAATTCTTTCGGACAATTTGTATTGTATTTCTAACTTTTTCCTCTTGTGATGGATGGATAATTCGCAAAACTGATAATCCGCCCTTGGATGATTAGGAACTCATTGTATTCTTTATTTGGTTGTAACAAAAGTTTAATTTTTAATTAGAATTCTCAGCGTATGAATGCATATGTTAGTTTTCCCGGGGTACATCACTTGATGAAATTTCTTCCGTAATGTACTCTGCTCAGTATTTCAATCCTCTGCGCTTCTATTTGGTTTCGATCTTATTCTAGCCGGAATGCCAATTGTTAAAGGGTCTGAACGCGAAGGTTACTGAAGGTACCTTCGTGAACTGAAGGTTCCTGTCGATGAAAATTTGGGCGTGAATCCGAAAGTTCTCATTCGTTTTCTGGGTATGATAGCGACATAATAGGCATGAAAACGCTGATTTGAGGCATTTCGTCATTCGTTCTCTTTATATTTTTTCGAGTTGTTCACATTCCGAATAATCTCTGAGAAGAGAGAAAGGGACGATAACCGTATCCAGAAGCCATTGCAAAGGCAGGGCAATATGACGAAGATTTCTAGGAACTTCTTTGTGTCATGATTTGCCATTGAATTCATTTCACGATTGGGCAATCAAACATGGCGCCCGTGAAATCAGGTTTATTTTTCCAGTAGCTTTAGGAAAGGGGGGGGGGAGAAACAGGTGTCAATCAAATTACTTGTCTTGTCGGAAGTGCTTGTGGGCGTTAACGAATCACGTGAGAGTTAAATGTATGGTAAACAATGATTTTTTTTTTCTTTTTGTTGTTCAAACGGGAAGGAGAGGTTGAATAAGAGCAAAACGACTCTACCTCATGGTATTCGATGGAAAAGTACCACACTTTATTATTATCATTATTCCTTCAGTGTGTTTAAAATGTTTTTACATCTGTCCAGCTGATTGCAGTATTTTGAGAAGAAAAATATTATGTCAACAGCTTTTTTCCCTTTGCGGTTTTGTTCTATTTTTAATTATATTATTTCTACGAAACAATGTAAAAGGATATTCTTATAACTTCTATGTTTTTCCCGTCAGTTCATATGATTTTCGGACGTTAAGAGCGTTCCTTATATCCCTTGCTGTTGAGAAATGGTTGTTATTTTCAATCCCTTTGTATTCGGTTGGTAATTTTTGACATACGTAATTTTGTCTCAGTAAGCTATTGTCAGATCTCTTGACAAATTGAGTTGTGACATTTTGTTCTAAATTGCATGTTCGGAGTGTTTTCAACCTAAATACGATCCTGTTACCTGTCAGCGATAAAGTTACTGTTGTTAGATGTCAGAAGTTGACACATTTTAGAAGCGAAAATAAAATAAATGAAAAAAACAATAAGTTTTAATGTCAAGGGACTTCTACTTTCTTTGACAGACATATGATCCATTAAAACCAGGACTGTAAATCAGCAGCACACGCAGATTAAGAAGCTTAATTAAAATTGTAACAATCAATCCATTAAATACTGTTAATGTGAAAGCTGATCACGTTTTGCATAATCATCTAAAATAAAAAGAAATAAATTTTCTGTTTAAAAACATTGGATATTTTGTCTTTATCCTCATTCATAGCTCCAAACTTCAGCAGGTTTTTGTGAAATTTGTACGAATATATTACAACGGATGCATAATTTTTCTTTCCTCTTTCGAACACGTGTAATCTTATTTATAAACTTTTATTATACCTGAAGAGAATAAAATTCCATTCTGCTAGAACCTTTTTTTTCTATACTGTTAGACTTCTTAATCAAAATTATCATCGTTTATAGTTTGGAAAAGAAGCGAGAAAATACCAGCTAATTCTTATGTTTTTATAGAAAACTTTCTGGTACAGTAGGAAAGAAACTTAAGTCTTCATGACCACTTAAGTTTCTGAGATGGTTTACAGAAAAACACGCAAAAATAATTGGCACAATAAATTTACCCCCAAATATTTCTTGTTCTGCCATTTCAGATGCTACCATAAAATCGATTGCCAGGTTCTATGATGTGCAATCGTGTGATAAGAAGATGGTGGGACGACAACATTTAGTGGAAAACATTAAGAGGCCATAAAGATTGATTACCATGTGATAATATAGGTCCTGACTGTATATAGGTCCCGAGTGTAAAGACTTCCCTCGCCTTTTAACTGTAAGTTCATTTTGCAATGGGATAAGGTTACAATATTTACGTGCTTTAATGTTTTTCAGTCGATCAGTTATTTTTTCTCGATGAGGATCTCCCAGTGTGTATTCCGCAGAACTTTTGAGTATTACGTAAGGTAGGTACAAAAATCCATACCCAACTTTAGGAAGACAGACTATTCATAGTCCTCGCACACAAAAACTCTTGTCTCTTTCTAATAATTAATGAGTGCATGAGGTTTGTTAAAGATCATGATAGGGCTTGATGCTGTATGGTCAAGAGACAGCTATCAGAAGGCTTAGTTGTTTTAAGATGAAAGAATATAAATAACTTCCTAAGACAAATATAACTTTTCATAAAAACATTCAGTCGACAATAAAAAAAACACACACTTTAAGATTCAGCTATGAAAATCAACGTGTTCTTGAAATTTTATAAACTATACGAGCTATAAAATCTGATTTCCTCTAACACGAAACTTTTATTTCGTGACACGACACTTTCGTGCTGTGTCATGATGGTGATGTATGTGAGCTCCTTTTATGACACTGCAGCCTCTAACCGGTAGTTCAATCCCAGCCTCTCAATCAAAACTTTTACCGAGAGATGGAGTTCGGTCCATCGACGAAGAGTTTTCGTTCATCGATGGAGTTCGGATTAGATAAAGTCCCTCCCATCAGACATGCTGGACTGAGTATTGCAAGAATTGAACTATTGGTGGGATGTCTGTCGTGGTCATGAGTGGAGTTCACATTGAACCCTTGTAATTACGGTACATTAACTTTCAATAATTTACCTCTCTCCACCCCCGCCCCCCAATATGGTTGCTTACTGTTTACCACATATAAAAGAGATTAAGCAGCTTTCCACCACAGTTTTATGAAAAATAGCCTCTATTATTCGAATGTAATTACGAATGGTTGCAGCCGGACGAATGACTGCAGCGATGTCATCAGTGCCGGATTTCTTCCTAGGCCTACAAGGCCCCGGCCTAGGGGCCCAGCCAGCCCAGGGGCCCCGGTGGCTTTACATTTGCTCAAAAGCCTGGCTTGCCTTATCAAAAAGCTTTATCGAAAATAATATTTTAATAAATATTTTTACTACATATTTTTACTACATGAGCGCATACGTAGGAATTGCGCTCCGAATGCTGTTGTGTACACCAGCGTCAAACTGCTCAGCAGAACGGTCGTTTTCAGCGCTAACGAGAGTAAAGAATTACTTAAGATCTAACATAGGAGAGAACAGGCTCAATTCACTCTCTGTAATGTACATAGAGTCAGAAATAATGCAGTCAATTGACTATGATGACGTCATTCGTTCTTTTGCACAGAAGAAAGTTCGTCGTTTGATTCTGTAAATTTTATAGAATAACGTAACTATAGTAACATAGACTTATTATTCTGATGTTTATTAAAGTCATTAAAGTCGATTAAAAATTATATGTTCTGTACTAGGGCATTTAATTTGCTAAATTTCCAAAATAGCTTCGAGATGGTGGGGGGGGGGCAAATGTCAAGTGCTTAGGGCCCTGGGTCTCTAAGTCCGGGCCTGGTTGGCATGCGGTACCAGAGTCTGTGGATTGGTTGTTTGTAGCCATTCGGTATCGGCTTTGAGCAGTAGGTCCCGGTCAAATTAGCCCTAGTGTAGCATAAAATGACAGTAGCGTTCCAAACCAAACGAATGGATGCATGAATTTTAACCAGTATCAGTGGAGAAAGACCACGAAAGAAGATACTCCTCGTGGAATATTATGTATCTGACTGTATTTTCGATGTAAAGTTGGCTAACGTTAGGTCCATAGCACTTTACATAGGCTAGGGTTCTAGTATTTCAGTGACTGTGGAGTCAAATATCGTCTTAAACATGCTTTGAATCGGCTCTAAGGAATACATCTGTCAGTTTAGCCAATGCATTGCTAACGACCATCTCAACCAACAGTATTCTTAGAATTTACGATACTTAAAGAGGAAGAATAGTTAATAAATTCAAATTTAGTCATACTTTCAGAGCGCTACCATTGTTAAAACAACTTACTAGTTCAGAGGAAAAGAAATTTCTAATGGAAATAAACATGAGTAATGGATGATGTGAATCCCTTTTAATTGACTAACTCGGAAAATTTTCATATTAAATAATAATAAACTTTTCAGGACTTCTTTCCTCAGCATACAAGGAAAGAACTAAAATTTATTTTTCCTCTCCAAAGTTACTTGCTAAAAATATAGAACATTATTTTTTGTACCTTTTTCTGAAAGAGAAATAATCTTGTGTGCATTTCTTTCTCTCAACAATAGGAGTGGCAATGTTTTGTTTCACTGAATATGATAAAAATAACGCGGCAGACGATACGGTGAAGTTCCTTTTGTCCGGTAAATGGGAGTCCAGATAGTCTTTGAACAATACTAATTGAGGTAAAACATAGAAAGAGGGGAAAAAAGGACTGAAGTATTTTTACTTATCTGATTGCTGTCATGTACTAGATTACAAAATATTTGTTTCGGGGCAGTACACTGAATATGACAATACATTTTTCCATAAACCTATTTTCAATTTGAGTTAATTATACCTTAATCTGTTTTAAATTATGCTTAAATAGATTTATGCGAAGTTGTGTTTTGAGGATTTCTTAAACAAACATCATAGTTTTGACTTATTTTAAAATTTCTTTTCCCAACTATGAGGTCCTCCCGAAGACATTCTTATGAAAGAAAACACTATAAAGGGGGCACAGGACCTTGAAGCTCGACGAAATTACTATAAATATGGTCTAATTCTAACCACAAAAACTCAAATAATATTAGCAAACGAAATTTTCTTTCTTTATGCATATAAAGTACATATCTTTAAATATGTCATATATAAAAATGGAAATTATAAATCTATAAATTTTCAAATTAGCAGTTTAGAATTTTATATGATTAACTGCTAATTTGAGTTTGCGTGCAGCATTAATTTTTAACTATCAATAGGAAACTGATAAAACTACTCTCATATGTATATTTCATGGTACTCTACATTTTAAAACCAGAAAAATGTGCAATTCTGGAATACCTTTTTTTTTAATGTGAGAAAATTATGAAAATAACTGTGACAATTTTTGAAGTTTTCCAATTTTATGCTCAATTTTTATTTTAAATAATATTTATTACAATTTTTTTTAATTTACATTACAGGTAATTATATTACAAGTGTATTCTGACCATTAATTATTTTCTGTAAGCATATATCTCAATTTTATGATGCGCGCAGCTCTTTATGATTTTTAATCACCAGTTAATCATATAAAATTCTAAACTGCTAATTTGAAAATTATTTATAATTTCCATTTTTATATATGACATATTTAAAGGTATGTACTTTATATGTATAAAGAAAGAAAATTTCTTTTCCTAATATTATTTGAGTTTTTGTGGTTAGAATTAGACCATATTTATAGTCATTTCGTTGGGTGTCAAGGCCCTGTGCCCCCTTTTAGCAACATCATTTTAGTATAAAGAAAAATAATTATAAAAATTCAGGAAACTTTTAGCGGATGCTACCTCAAAATTCTGAAGGACAAATGGTCCTAAAAATTCATCGACTATAATACAGAATATTTTTTTCTGGGTAAGCATAAAACATACCCTGTTGTTGCTGTTGTTAAGTCCCCTGGACTAGAAAATGCTACACGAGGTCCACGAGGCTATGTCGTGGTAGCAAGTGCAAAATAATACGTTGCTCCGCCTCTCGGTATGCGACTACGTAGTACATGATGAATCTATCGTTCTTCGGCGCGATGCAATCCCACCTCGCACAGAGTATAACAGTTACGAGTTAGGTTAGGACTAACGGAGCAAAAAGGGCTAACGCCATGTGGCGAAAGTCGAGACCTCAACGTCCATTGTCATTCTTAGCCCAGGCCATTGCCCGGTTTCCAGCCGAGACTTCTTGGAAGTGGTGACAACCGAAGCCTTGAAGGTTATACAGTGACTCCCTCGGAGGATCCCACTCCCCCAGGAGACTCACAGTCGCGCTCTCCGTTACCAAGCACCAAGGTCCTCACAACAGACCCCGATGCCCTGGGAGCAAGCCACACCAACCCAACTCTGGCCCCTCGGCCATGTCATGTGAGCAAAAGGGAGGCAGCAGTATCCTGACCTTCTGCAAGCATGCTGACTTGGATACCTAAACAGCGACAATGTGGGAAGGATTTGCAGGTGTAGCAGAACAGGAGCAATGGGAAAAGACCTTTTGTAGAGTTCTCGAAGCAAAACACGTCCTTTCATATAGTGCTTGATTGGCAAGTTTTCATACCAACCAGGCATCCTAAATTAAAATAACAAACACAAATTTAACAATCCTTAAAAAAATAGCTTTGGAAAATTGAATGATGTTTGATACATATAGATGCTACGCTGTGCGTGCCATACAGAAGCATGAAAGATCGATGTAGCAATACAAACAGAACTTCTAATTTTTCTAATAAAAAAATATAGCAAAATATATTTGTATGATGCAGGAGATCATTCGGAAAGAGGTGTCTAGTAGAGAGAACGTGTTCTCCCGTACTAAGCAGTAAGAGATTGTGTCAACCCGTAATAAAGTTTGAAAAGAGAGAGTCCACACATACTTAACAAGCCCTTTTCTTTTTCGAAGAAGTATTTGAGACAGTAAATACCACTCTTGCTCGAGCGATTTTAAATTTTCAAGGGTCCTTAGAGGCGGTGGCTGGCTTTAATTACCCTTCCTTGAGCATTTCAGCGAGCTATTGGTTTGATATCTGGAGTAGGGTTGAGGTCTGGCCACTCGCTAGGGCGAATATTCTCCTTCGGGATAATCCGTGAATAGCGGAATTCTCTCACTGCCTTCGAGACGTATCTCGGGGGCAGTGGGTTTTTATACCAATCGCGTTCTCGTCTTTGAAAATGGATTAAGGTCCGACGGAAACGCGGTAAAGCCTCACATTAGAATCTCATCCCTACAGCACAGCGCAGTCACATTCAAATAATAAAAGTCATGCACTGGCGTACGGTTACTCCATGATACTACCCCCAAACAAAGGAGCAGCTTACATCATAATGGAAGATTTATCATTTGTCGTATGTATGATAAAACGTAAAATTGACGGGTTTTTCTTTTCTACTCCTACAGGCATCAATAAGTCAGAGGATTTTCTTATACCTAAATCCGTGTTATGTTGAAAAATTGAGACTTATGTATTCAACAAATCAAAAGCAGTAACAAAATTTGCCTCATTCAAAATTCATGATGATAATACGATAATGAAGCAGTTTAAATAGCTGTGATAACAAATTATTCGAGACTGTTGGGAGAGGCTTGAAAATCTGGCCGACTGGGTAATTACGTGGGTAGAAACTGAGCGTGAACTTATTGATTCGATAAGTGATTCATTTATCATGGATTTAACCAGTGACCGTGAACTTATCTTTGCGGGGCATAAAAATCGAGTGGGAGACCGTTGTTCGAACTTCTCAATCTCTCCGACACGGACCTATGTAGGAGTTTGGAGATGAGATTAAGATGTAACAGAAGTTCATGAAGTGTGTTTCTTCACATAAGAATACATCAGTGTTGCCAACGGTGTAATGAAATTTACGGCTAGAGTAAAAATAAAAAAAAATCTAGAAATGACTAAAATGACTACTCAAATGACTAAATTTGGGGAAAACCTAAATATTATTTTTTTAAATAAAAGAGATGTGGGTTTAAGATGGCGACCGCAAAATGTCAGGGGGGGGGGGGAGTCAGATGCAGGGACAATATTTATCGCAGAGTTTTAGAGAAATTGCCAAATGTTGTGCATTTGAGTGAAAGAGTTTAGGAATCTATTGCAGTGAAGTAGACATGATTTCAATAGAATATAAAAGTATGTGTGACTTTGTGTGTATCGCTAATTATTTAAATCTAGTGTGAATCAACATTCTGAAATTAGGATTGCGCATATAATTTTGAATATCAGAGTGATCTGAAATCGTAAAGTAACCATTATCGAAGAACCTACATGAATAAAAATACTTAAATGAAAATGTAATCTATGGTAATTGTGTTAATAATTACGCTTTTCTATCAGATATCTACATAATTTTGTGGAAAACAATAGAAACGCTTTACATGCGTTTCTAATTGATAACAATCTGCTAGCCATAAAAGGGAATTTTCAGTGTTTTTGAAAACAATTATACCAATTACAGTTATAGCTACTTTGAAATCATTTTTGAAATCTAAATTGCTTTCATAACTGGAATTTAAATATTTTCTTTAAATAGTTCTTCGTATCTTATCTCAAGAACAAATATTGAAATTCAGAGAAAAAATTTATAATTTATTATTTAGCTTAAGAAAAGTCCATAAATTTAAATTTTAATACTTTTCAAACAATATTTTGTGTCTCGAGTAAAATTCAGAGGCGTTCTAGAGGAAAATCATTTAATTGCAACAGTGTAGCAAACTTGTCAATTGCTGCAGTTGCATATTGTGTTGTAAAAGACCTCTACAATCCATTAAAAGATACAAGTTTATATCTGCCTTACAACAAACTAATTTGGAGGTAAATTTACTTTGAAATAACTCTTTATTAGACTCGTGCATTTCTTGGGATTTTATTTTCGATCTTCTTGAGGTGAATCACGATGTTTTCTGTTGTAATATGAATTTCTAAATAAAATATTACTTTCCAACTTTCATTCGAAATTTATTCTGTTGCAAGATTATTTAATAATTTACACAAATTTTTACAAATCCTAAATGTAACAGTTTTATCCTCAAACTCCAACTACGTATTGCTGCTCTGAATATCTTATTTACGTTGTGAAATTGCCTTGAAAGCAGTCAAAATAAGCTCCACAAAATGTCTAATAAATAATAAAAAAAATTCGGAATCTTTCTAAATCGGGAATTTTGTCAAATTAAAAATATAAAACCTTAGAGTTGGAGCGTGGCCTGTGGTTGAACGGATCTGTTTGTCATCTATGGGTTGCAACATTCTTTAAATTAATTTGTTTCAATGAAAAATATTTTTTAATTGTTCACATTTTTTGAATGTCGGATTACCTGAAAGAATCCTGAATCAAAAATAAAATTATTGTTTATTAATGAGAAAAACATACCCCTTTCGAAACAAGACTGAGGAATTTCTCTTTTATATCCTCATAAAATGTAGTTAAGAGTGTCTTCTAAGCGTTTTTTAGATTTTTAATTATTTTTTTTAATTTTGATTTATGTGATATGAGATGTTTCTTGATTTATTTTTTTTATCAGAATCTTCGTCAGATGATAATATAATTTTATGATAACTTTGAGATCATAAAATTTGTAATAGGGCCTGGTTGTCATCATATTGCGTTTTTGAGGACATAATATAAAAGAAGGCTATAGATATGATAAACACATATTTGCCTACTAGAGTTTCTGACCTGAAATAAGAATACATATTTTCCCCCATAGAGGAATGAACGGACATGTTGACAAAGCTCCTCACATCACCAGAATAATTTAGTCGGTAGAAATATGGCATCGAGGTTAGATTACCCGGGTTCAATCCCTCCTCCTGGTAGTTGGTCGCGGAAAAGGTGAGAGTGAAAAGAAAAGTTATGGTCTGTTGGCCAAACGTATGACGCATTTTCATGTGGTAAAAAATTTCAGCAGTGTTGAATAAATTAATATGTAATATCTTGTGTAGGTGACCTGAAAAAAAAAAGTTGACTATGTATGGAATTCAAAACATGAGAACTCCTCCGATAGCTGGTATAGTTTAATTGTTAGAATACTAACCTTGATGTTAGGAAACGAGTTCTATTCGTTGCCCTGACTGGTAGTCGTTACACTTGTCAATTTACCTTGATTTCGTCAATCATAAGCTACGGAAATCACTTGCTTCCATCGATTATTTTTATTCCTTCATAATGCTACAATAATTTATTACAGTATTCCAATCTTCGCTTAGAGTTGATCTTTTGAAATGCCTTTCCCATGGAAGAAATTGGACATGAGAGATTCAATACTAAACCTATATCGAACCTAATCAATAGCACTTAGTATTCGTCGTTTGGTATATTCAAATCTAACAACGTTGAGGAACATGAGGTTTTTTGGCAGTTTAATGTATGGCATGGTGTATTTATTTACGAAAGGAAATATCATTTTATAGATTTTCTTTTAGTTTTATCATACAAATAATCACATTAGTTTAATAGAAAAAGAATACAGTGGTTGATTAAAGAATATAGGAATTGATTAATTTTTGAGCAGTAACAAACATTTTGGATTCCCTGATTTATATAGTCAAAGCTGTGAATAAATCTGTTTGACAAAATACTGTTTTAATTTCATTATACTTTGGGCAGTTTTGGAAGAGTATGTTTAATACTTCTCACATAATAGTTGATAATTTTGTAGATATCAAGCATAGGCGTAGCGTCGGGGGGCACAGGGGTGGGGCACGTGCCCCCTCCAACTTAACTTGAAATAAATTGAAACGTTAATAGAAGTTAAGCTAAAATCGGGAAATTGTAGAAAACTTTTAAGAATGTTGGTTTTTTCCCCGTCTTTTCAAACTGTGAAACTGGAGGTTCCGATTATGTCTTTAGCCTTAAAATAGTTTTTATCATTAATATGATCCATAACAAGCATTCTATGGTATATTTTTTTTTCATTTTATTTATATTATATTTATTTTTCTCATGGTATAACTTTTGAATACTACACAAACATCAGTTCTACAGAGGCTGTTCACACATTTTTTAGACGATGTATATTGTATTCACAAAACTAAATTACATAAAATTCTTGTGTTTTAAATATTCTATTTGACATCCCTTATTCTGAACTATCTTTCGACACCGCAATTTCCAGGATAATAATGCCTTTTGAAGTGTCAGAAGAGGTATTCTATCCCATTCCTCCTGAACAGCTTTCCAGAGTCCTGTAAGGGTTTTGGTACGACGTTTGGATAATGCAGATTTTAAAAGTCCGAAAGCACAAAAATCCATAGGTGATACATCGGGAGATTTAGTAGGGATATCAGTGAAGGGTATGGCCTTGATACCAGTTTTTTTTTCCATTCCTTTTAGGAAATTTACAGTGGATTTTGATGTGTGACTGCTAGTTTTGTCCTGATGGAGTCTCACAGATTGATGGCACTGTGTGTAAAGCGATGGTATTTCATTCAGAAAAATTGGCGATAAAATATGTTACTGATAGTATTTGGAGTTAATCTTGACATTTTTTCCACTCTCTTTATTTTTAACTTGCCATTATAAGAAAAACCAGCAACAATCATGAATCCCTTAGAAAAACTTTCTTTCGATTCTTTGAACCATGTACTTAAATTTTTTTCTCCCCTTTTATGATAATAAATGGCTCTTTTTTGCTTCAATCATTTAAATTCACCCATTATTCATCTATTGTGACAATTGTTTTCCATTTTTCTTTGGATAAGTATTTCTCATATAGAATTCTGCAGCGTGTCCTGCGTTCAGCGATATGATTTGGAAGAAGACGATGCACATTGCGTTTTTTTCGCTTTCTTAAGATTTAAATCAACGTTTATCATTTTGTTTACAGTGGACACCGAGCATTTTAATGATTTTGCAACTGTCCTTTGACTAGGGGGATTTTCTTTTAACATTAAACAACGTACCTTTGCAATAGTCGAAGATGTCCGTTTTTTCCTTGGATACTTGTTTGGAATTTTTGTCCCACTTGAGGCTCCAATTTGACGTTTATTCCTTTCTTGTTGACGATATTACCTATCGACGCTTTAGATATCACAAAACCATGACTCTCACATCGTTTTTGGATAACTAGTATGCATATTTCTCTTCGGAAAGAGCATAAATGTAGCCTTCGAACCACTGCTTTGTTAAAAACGCCATTTTGAATAAAAACAAAACTTTCAAGCCGCAGATGATAATTTTGACTTTTAAAAACATAGTACAATTGCAATTATTTCATTTGCAGCAAACGTTTTTTTAGTACCGCTTACCAAAATCGTCTAAAAAATGTGCGAACAGCCTCTGTATTGTTATTCAATTTTGAAAAAAATCATAATTTTTCATATTTTAAGGACCGTCCGGCAGTCAGTGCGCTGAGGAGGGCCCTAACTGAATACAATTCGTGCCCCCCCCCAAAAAAAAATAAATAAATAAAAGTTAGAAGCACGCTACGCCTATGATATCAAGTGTTTGGAAATTTTATCTCTTTATGGAAAAACTATTTTGGAGGTAGCTGATATTTTCTGTGCTAAGAATAATTTTTCTAAGGTAATTATAGATCTCATTATCGCAGCAATAAAAAATCACATATCTGTGGCGTTATGGCAGATGTTGATATGTCCAAAAAATTCGATTTTGTGTTTTGAGTGGATATGTCACACGTGAAATTGGTTCTTTAATGTGGCAAAAGCTGATATGTGGAATTATGAAATAATACTAAGTTATTCGTAATTTGGTAAAAGTTGATGTTTTCTTTTTCCCTGAACCCACCCCAAAATTTTAGTCTCTAATTCAAAAAAAAAATTTCATTGAAGACCAGCCATATGCTTGAGGTTGAATACGAGTATTAACTAAAGAATTTTTGGATTGAAAAAACTTAATTGAGCGATTTTATATTTCACATATTTTCTTTTTTAATTTTCTTTTTTATTTATATTTTCTTTTTTAATTTGCCAAAAACATGAAAAAAATGACGTATCAACATCTTCCATAACGCCACAGATATGACTCACTCCAAAATTAATTAGACCTTTAAGAATGCCTTTTCAGTAATATAATAAAAACCTCATTCACGATTGTGTTGTCACGGATCTAAACAAAACAAAAATTCTATAGTGAACCGTGACAAGCCCGAAATACACGATTTGACGACACAAACGAGCTTAATTATCCATGCACCACGTTAAGTTCATTGCGCATGGCCAGTCATTAGTCATCAAGAAGTATTCTGATATAACTGAATGGGAAAAGTAAGATATCTGGGGATAAATTATTACGTGTTTGCTCGTACGGTATCCTCAAGCAGGAGGAAAATTCAAAGCTCTGTTTCCTCCAATACATGCTCACAGTCATTAAAAGAAACGTTAAACCAACATCTAAACAAATTTTAATTGATTTTCCTATTCTTGATGACTTGATAATGACTTCCTAATCTCTATTTTTCGTTCGTAAAAGGTTGATGGGATGACTCAAATGATGCAGAGTAGTAAATAATTTTTTCAGCTGTTGTTCTACCTGAATTACGGAGAAAGAAATTTGTTGATTTATCACGATTAATTCCCAAGTGTTGTAAAACTTGAACTCTAAACATACCATTTCACACAAAACATTGAAAATACCTGTAGTATATAAAGAAATTTTACTTCTACTTTTTTTTCTCTTCTGTTACGTTTGCTGTTATCAGTGTTTTGAAAATTTAAAGAAATTAAGATTTAAATTAATTTTAAATTACGCTTTCTACTTCAGAGAAAGATTGGAAAGCAAATGAAAAGATCCTTTCTATTTGCATCAATAAATTAAATTAGTTTTGAAAAATAATTTGTGCTCTTATGTGCTATGAGTAGGGATACGAAATTTTCGTATTTACGAAATAGATGCGAATAAATGCGAAATTTACCAATATGGGCGAATAAATGCGAAAATTATTTTTTCACTACTTTTCGGCGAAAACTCGATGATAAATGGCTTTTTAAGCGAAATTAGGTAATAATAGTAATAATTTATTAGCATAATTGCTTAACTAAGACCATCCGCGGTCCTTAACTGAGAAATCTCACTCTCCTCCGTATTTGCTCCGAACTTCACCCGAACAGTTTGTCCGAATCGAATCTGAAAATCTAACTGTAAAAATCAACCATTAAGTTTTGTGAAACAATTTAGTACATTTAAGAACGTCTCTTGAGCGCCAAAGTCGAGGGTATTTCAGCTACTTAAAGTAGTCAACCAAGAGACTCCTGTTGGTGTTATACAGATTTTAATTGCAACGAAATGCTGCTACCTTTGCAAAAGCAGCTATACAAAGCCTCTATAGTCCCGTTAACAGAGTAGATGCTGAGATATTTTAGTGTGAACAACATAGTAATTGATGGCAGAAGGCAAAGACTTAAGGAACATAACGTGGAGATTACTATAATGTTAACTTTTAACTAAGAATTTTGATACTTACCAATCCAAGTCGGTAAAATTGTTTTCTTTTTAATAAAGGCGAAATTTTTGAATTTATATATATATACTAACTGAAAACCCGCACTTCGCTACGGAGTACATTCAAATTAAATACAACGGTCAATGTATGCAATTAATGCCAATATATATATATATATAAAATAAGTACAACTTTCAATGTATACAATTGATGTAAAAAAACAAAAAAATATATTTATAAAAAAATCGTAAGGGATATTTTTATAGACAAAATAATGCAGAAGAAAAAATTCAAATTAAATCTAATAGGACATACTAAAGAATATAGTACAATTAATATAGTACAGTTTGAGGATCATATCTTTTACTGTATTTTAATATTTTTTGAATAATGTCCAATCGTCTGCTGCATTAGCAAGGAAAAAAAAGTTTTATCTATTTAGTTGTTAGACACGTGACGATAAATTTATTAAGTACCATAAAAAGAAATCACGTGATCAGTATTTAATAAATTAAATTCCAAAAATTTTATCTTTAAAAATTCACCAAAAATCAGAAAATGGAGGTAAAGATTCGAAAAAGATTTCATTTTGAAGAAATTTTTATGATCTTTCTCGTGATATAAATTTTATAACCCTCAAATTATTATTTTGAATGAAAACTTAAAGGTTACTAAAACAGCTTAAAAATTTAATTTAAAATAATCTAAGAAGAATTTTTCAGATATCTTTCTTAGTGCATCCCTACACTAAAAGAAGAATCGCCATGCAAAATTTCAGCTTTTTAGGTCCAGCGGTTTGGTCTGTGCGTTGTATGTCAGTGAGTCAGTCAGTTACGGAACTGTTTATATATATATATATATATATATATATATATATATATATATATATATATATATATATATATATTATTTTTTTGTGAATAAATGCTAAATTTTATATATTGTATTTTTTTATGAGAAATTTACGTATCTCTAGCTATGAGCCTTAATGAATCTTCATAGTACGATTTGACTCAGCAATAGGATACAGAAAAATGTTTGTACGTTGATGCTGTCACTATATGCGATTTAAAAAATTATTAAAATTACATTCTTAGCCATATAAAAATACTTAGGTAAATTATTGTATGTTCTACAGAAATCAGTCCATCATCATCAAGCGATGTAAATGTTAGAGAACACAGTTCAAAATACTACAAATTTCTTAGTCTTTTGACAAGATAACTGATAATCAAAGGTGGTTCGAAGCGGTTCTTCCATTTATGCCCCTTTTATAATGACTATTTTTATTAATAAATGTGGTCTTAAATAAAGACTTCCACACATACTTGAGCAATGTGAAATTTTGTATTAAAATAAGCTTAAAATTCAAAGTATGTTTTACAGTTTGATAAATCGGCTGAGCCAATAACTCTATTTTAAACCTTTCTTCATTTACTTTTGTGTATAGGAAAGGCTTCGAAATAGTTAGTTTTTTGGATTTATAAAAATTTTTATTGATACATTTTTTAACAACTTAATAGGAAAAAATTAACTTTTTATTTCAAGGTAATTTTTACTCCAGGGAAATTATTTTTTGGAATTTTAATTCTAAATCTTAAATCCTGAAAACATCTTAATGAAAATGGAACAAAAGAATACTGTACAGAATTTTCCTGAAAAAGACATTTCAGATGTATCCATTAAAAGATTGTGAATCTGGAAATATTGTAATTCGCGAAAAAGAGACTTAGTGAATAGATATACACTTGGGTATGCATAGACAGTACAACACCAAAATTGTTCATTAGGTTATGTAATTATTGTAAAAGTTTGCATTATTAATTAATTTATTCTAAAGATTAATGTTTTAAGCAAAAAAAAGTGCTTCTTTTCTGAGAATTTTGTGTCTAGGAACACCATAAACTTCATCTTTTTATTTCCTTATTGTACTTAAGCCTCGGGTTTTCTTATTTCTCATTATTTAAGTTTCCCTACTTAAAGGAATCGTTATGTCTTACTTTTATATGCCCAATTAATATATCCATTTATTTATGTATTAACACTATGATATGCTGTTTTTATAAAATGAAAAAATTCCTCGGTGAGATTTGATTAAGTTATTGTTACAACTTTACTTCGATGTTCGATTTTTAAAAAAAAATCTTCATAAAATCAAAGCTTAATAATTAGCACATGTCTAAGAAAGACTGCGACTGCATTAGAAACAGAAAAATGCCCTCGAGAGAATTTTAAGTCCCCTGAAATTGTAAATTTTAATCAGGTGACACGAAGGTTCTATTTTCAAATCCAGAATTAGCTACTCTTAACTAAAACTAGCTCTTTACCTTAATTTTAAGATTGTAGTTGGTAATTTTTAAAGCATATGGACACAACAAAATCTGAAAGATACCTAGACCGGATGGAAGTCTGAATCTAACGCCAATTTAATTGTTTTACTTGGTGGTTTGATCAGAATCATCCGTTTCTTAATAAAGCCAGGTGGTTATTTAAATTTCAGTCGGTGGTAGAACTATGTCGGTTTCGAGTCCTACATCAGGTGGTTGTATGAGAGAAAAAGGAAACAACCAATTAAAAAAAAACTTTTAGCCTCTTGAAAATTATTAAAGACGAAGTATGAACATTCCATACGTTGCATTAGTTACGTTGCTATAAGTTTTCGGAAGTTTCAACTGAAGGTTTCTAGAACTCAGTGTCTGACTGACATATTTCTTATTCAACAATTGTATATTTAAAGTACTTGATAGTTTTCTGAATACGTAATGTTTCAAAATATGTCCATTATAAATGTTAAAAGGTAGTAATATTTTATAGGTTAATTATCAAAGTAATTTGAAATAAGTATAATGTCAACCTTTGAAATTCCTTATTCCCGAGCTTGCGATCAGGAATTATATTGGTAACTTTTAGGAAAAAATGCTAGAGTATTCAGATTACCTGTACACTAAATTTATCGAACTGTAGTGTATAACAAAGTGCTGTAATATGTATAACTGGATTATGTAGACTTTAATAATTTTTATTTATTTTTAAATGCATCATAAGTGTCACAGTTTAAAGTTTTTCTTTTCTTTATTATGTTACGGGAAAAGAACTAACCATATGAAAATTAGGAATTCACTCTTTTGTGTTAAATATAGATTTAGAACTAAAGTAATGGTGGGATTACCGGATGATTAAAAGATGTCCCACTTTTGAAGGAGCCCTCTGCCCCTAGCATCCACTAATTAGGCGAAGCGAACTGTATTTTATTATTTCAGGCAATATTAAGTTTCTTTTAAGAAATTCCATACCCTTATTCAACAAAAATTATCAATCATGGAAATAATTCATGGAAATAATGTAGAGCTGCAAAATATGACCGTAAAACTTTCAACGAACCAGCGATTAAATACCTATGAAAATAATACTCATTTTAAAATATGTATGCTTAATACAAAACAGTGCAAAATTTAGAAAAAATATTGATGACGAAGTGGTTAAAAAAAACTTCCATTCCATCTACAATGACGCATTGTGCAAAATAATAAATCTAATATCACGGTCGGATGTCCTTTATGATTATTTTCTTTTACTTTTTCAATCTAGATTATTCCCTCAATCATGCGAAAAGAAGATAGAAGCCGCACCATTTCCCTATAGAACACTTCTTAAAATCTTCAATCGGCTCAAATACACGCGGGATTAGTGTTGATACGTTTCTGGATTAGCACTTTAATCAAACATGAACTTGGAAGTTTACAAGTAAAGTGGAATTCTAGTTTCCGTTGCATCTCACGCGCAGTCTCCAGAGCGGATATGTGTGGGTGTTGAACGTTTCTGCAGTTGTGTAAAAAGTACTTAGGCTGGGCTTAGCCGCGAACTCTTGTGGACAAGTAAATACCCACTCTCAAACCCAACATAAACCGCATACTTCTGCTAATCCTATTGATGCTTGTAGTATAAAATACACAGTGTAAGACAAGTTAACAAACAATTACTGTAACCATTCGTCTAACTTTTGGGGCCATCTTTGAATATTTAACGAAACTTTTATATATATATATATATATATATATATATATATATATATATATATATATATATTCTATAAAATACTTTGAAACATGTTTGTTTAATACACAAAACCAGCAGAAAACCCGTACTTCGCTACGGAGTACATTCAAATTAAATACAACGGTCAATGTATGCAATTAATGCGAAAAGTATGTATAAATATAATTATAATAAATACGACGATCAATGTATGCAATCGATGTTAAAAAAAAACCAGAAAATATATTTATAAAAAAATCGTAACGGATGTTTTTATAGACAAAATAATGTAGAAGAAAATATTCAAATTAAATCTAATAGGACATACTAAAGAATATAGTACAGTTTATATAGTACAGTTTGAGGAACATATCTTTTACTGTATTTTAATATTTTTTGGCTAATGTCCAATCATCTGCCGCATTAGCAAGGAAAAAAAATATTTTTTGTTTATTTAGTTGTTATGCACGTGACGATAAATTTATTTAAAGTACCAGAAAAAGAAATCACGCGATCAGCATTTAATAAATTAAATTGTAAAAATTACTCTTTAAAAATTCACCAAAAATCAGGAAATGGAAGTAAAGATTCGAAAAAATTTTCATTTTAAAGGAATTTTTATGATCTTTCTCGTGATATTAATTTTATAACCCTCAAATTATTATTTTAAATGCAAACTTAAAAAAAGTTACTAAAGCAGCTTAAAAATTTAATTTTTAAAAATCCAAGAAGAATTTTTCAAAAATCTTTCTTAGTGCACCCCTATACTATAAGAAGAATCGCCATGCAAAATTTCAGTCCTTTATCTTCAGCGGTTTGGTCTGTACGTTGTATGTCAGTCAGTGAGTCAGTCAGTTACGGAACTGTTTTATATATATAGATAATGTCGTTTGTTCATCAACAGAAAAGTTTTAAGTACTTTTGTAGAACTGTAAAAAACGTTTTTATCAAGATGCTCGAAAAATGAGAATGAATTTTTATTTATTCAAAAATTAATGTGTTCATCGTAAATTTTTAATTTTAAAAACAATTCTGTAAAACTTATTTTATTAATGAAAAGTTGCTTTTTCAAGAAACAAAATTCGCCATATATTAGACGAATATTCACAGACAATTTTCATAAGTCACTCGACACTTGAAGTTAATTTAGTTAAGAAGCTACGTGGAGCTTTTTGATCACGTTAAAATCGTTGACTCCATTGCCTGCATAATTCATAAAATAATCTTTTTTTCTTCTTATTTTCTTATACAGTTTCCCTGTATCTTTCGTCTGATTAATTATGTGGAAAGAAGTGTTTGTTTTTCTAAAGACTATCAGAACCCAGCCATCTCCATAATGGTGTCATTATTACACTTAAGGCTATTGTGTACTAACCCTACTGAATTCACTCACCACAGTGTTAACCTACGGAAAAAATGTGTCTACTATTGACAGCTACATAAATGCTGAAAATCCAATAAAAATGGTATTTTCAAATAGCCCGAATTTTTATACACCTTGCAACAGGATTCATTTTATAAATTTCGTCCACCAAAGGAATTGATGAGTGTTTTAAACACATTATACCAGATTTTTCCGTGAATAATTTAAATTTTAAAATATTATTTGCATTTTAAAAAAAGCAAAAAATGCCCCAAGGAGTAAAATTTCTTTCTCTATTACGGAGTACAATTTTTAAAAAATCTTTAAATCCAAGTCGGCAATCCTTCGACATATTTTCTCCATAGGTTAACATTGAGGTGAGCGAATCCAATGGGGTGAATACACAACAGCCTTAAAGTTTAAGAATAAGGAATGTTTTGAAGTTCTGTATAAATTTAATAGTTTAAAACTCTTTCTGAAACAATATTTTTCTTCTATTAATGTCAGATTTGCAGCATGATCGAGAATAAAACTCGGTTATTGTGCTTCATTCACCCCGCATTCTTAAGAGAGAAAAAAATTTCGATTTGCGTGATGATATTCCATGGCTAGTTGCCTTGAATAAATTATGCATCATTTTTATTTTCTTACAGATGGTTCGTAGAAAGGGAATTAATTTTTTTTATTATTATTTTTCTGGTTTTGCAAAACACGGGTCATGGAAACTCAATGTAATTCTGATGATTTTTGCAAGTTTCCTACATCTGCATATTAAAAAAAAAAAAACCTCTGAAAGTTATCTCTACTGTAATTTAGACTCTTTGTAACTCATTTATTTAATGTGTACTGAACTTTCCGTTTCTGCAAAATACTGAAAATAATTCAAAGGAAGGTACGTGTTCTAACGCTGTCAACGTTAAACCGATCAATCTATATGTATAAAACAGTTCCGTAACTGACTGACTCACTGACTGACATGCAACGCACAGACCAAACCGCTGAACCTAAAGGGCTGAAATTTTGCATAACGGTTCTTCTTATAGTGTAGGGGTGCACTAAGAAAGATTTTTGAAAAATTTTTCTTGGATTTTTAAAAATTAAATTTTTAAGCTGTTTTAGTAACTTTTTTAAGTTTGCACTTAAAATAATAATTTGAGGGTTATAAAATTTATATCACGACAAAGATCAGAAAAATTCCTTTAAAATGAAGTCTTTTTCGATTCTTTACCTCCATTTTCTGATTTTTGGTGAATTTTAATTTTTAGTATTTTTGTTTAGTATTTTTATTTAGTATTTTTAGTATTTTTGATTAATTTTTAGTATTTAATTTATTAAACGCTGATCACGTGATTTCTTTCTCTGGTACTTTAAATTAATTTATCGTCACGTGCATGATAACGAAATAGACAAAAAAATATTTTTTTTCTTGCTAATGCGGCAGACGATTGGACAGTAGCCAAAAAAATATTAAAATACAATAAAAGATATGTTCCTCAAACTGTACTATATTAACTGTACTATATTCTTTAGTATGTCCTATTAGATTTAATTTGAATATTTCCTTCTTCATTATTTTGTCTATAAAAATATCTCTTACGATTTTTTTAGAAATATATTTTTTTGTTTTTTTTACATCAATTGTATACATTGATCGTCGTATTTATTATACATATATATATTTTGGCATTAATTGCATACATTGACCGTCGTATTTAATTTAAATGCACTCCGTAGCGAAGTGCGGGTTTTCAGCCAGTTTTACATATAATTAGCTACTACAAATTCCCTTATGTTTTATCTAACTATCGCAAAATACACTAGAAAGTTTCATATTTTCAGCTGAATAATACTCATGCATCTAATCTTATTTATAGGTAGCTAACGTAAAACTTTCTCTCATGCACTAAAATAAAATGATGCTTGGTAATCCAATAAACCGTGTAATCTAGAAACAGTGTTGCAAAATTCTACACACTAGTTTTGGATGAATCTACCAGCCACCCTCCAGCGGAAAAGCATTTGATGTTAATATCGTTGAGAATAATCTAGAAATACGAGACATTTTTTAATATTTTATGGGCGGAATTTCCTGTCCTTTGTTAAAGCAGGTAGTAGAGTTTATTCTCCCTTTTGCTGTTTTTAATAAAAAGTCAAAATTCTTGCTTTTGTTGGTTGTCATGAGATATATACTGGAAATATTCTTCTGCCTATAGCTATGTTCTGGGCTTTATTTCAATAAATCATTTCCTGTAAAGATAAATATTATATTATTTTGAAAATTTATTATTTTGCTAAATATTATTTTCCTGAAAAATATTATTTTGCTAAATATTATGTTATTTTGAATTAGGTAAGATAATATAGTTCTCTTACTCAGTGGTCCCCAACCCCCGGGCCGGTTCCACGGACCAGTACCGGTCCTCGGATCAAATGGTACCGGGCTGCCCAAGGGACATTAAATTATTTCCATTTTATTTACTGTGGTGTATTTCTCTCGGGTTTGTGTGACTTTGTCGGGTTTGTGCTAATTTATACCTTTGTAACAGAAGAAATCTTGTAACTATTTTAAATTAGTTTATTGTTTATTAAACATTTCAAGATTATGAATTAAAACTGCAGTCATAAAATTGAAAATAAATGCGCTTTTCTGAAAGAAAGAAAAAAAAGAAACAAATAAATAAATAAAACGAGTTTGAACAATAAATAAACCTAACGTCATTTATACATCAAAATTATAATAACATCAATTATTAAATCAAAGCAATAAAAAATATAAACAATCAACGTTCCTCAGCGGGCCGTGGTAAATTATCAAACGTTGAACGGTCCGCGGCAATAGAAAGGTTGGGGAGCACTGCTCTAACTGATTCTGATTATTTATGCGATTACCAAAGGTTCCGGAAAATGTCGCAGCCGGGTCCACTTGCTTTCTGGACTAGATGTTTCGATTCAGAGCCGGGCCGATCCATCGTGGCGCCTAAGGCAAGCTTTAAAAACGGTGCCTTTTCGAATTTTTGGAGTGATTCTAAGTTAATGAACGTGTACAGTAAAACCTCGTTTATCCGGATTAACTGGGACCATAGGCAATCCGGACAATCGAAAATCCGGAAATCCGGGTAATATGGGTAATAATCAAAACAAAATCCTTAACTCAGCGGACTTACCGCTCTTTCGATAATAAACTATGTATTGTAACAAAATTACATAGTATTGTTTACAAGACATTAAAAGATATAAAAATAACTTTTCTGGGTCAATCCAAGTCACACTCTGTGCCACTCTAGTAAAGCTTTCTTAAACTTGTGACGGATGTCGGGTTGAAAATCCTTTTTTTTTTCAAACTAGAACTAGCTCTTTTTAAAACATATAGTTTATTATGACGGAGCACAGCACTGACAAGTACAAGAGACGATATATATAACAGGTAGAAGAACAATATTTACAGGAACAAATTATTAACGTAACTTCAACGCTCAAAAGCAAATACCAGCTACGTTCGGAGTCTACAATCACCTCCGAACTTTTCTCTCTAAAAATATATAAGACACGACCGGAGTCTGCAATCACCTCCGTCGTTCTCTGTGACAGCTTATCAGATACGTCTGGAGTCTGCAATCACCCCCAGCGTTCTGCGTAGTACCCCTTCCCCTACGATAGGGGGCGTTATTCCATGTTATAGTGACTCGCCTGTCTCTACAAAACTCAACAAAAATCATTTTATTACCATAATTTATTGTACAATCTATGCAGGAACTGTACATTGAATCAAACTAAAAAGCGAATGTTTGGCGTACTTATAGTTACGTTCTTGCTATCATAGTTAAAAATTATCTAATGTGAACATTAAATTAAAAAAAATGGCTACAAGTCTGATCTGGATTATCCTGCGAACCGGATCCATGAGGGCCGGATAAACGAGGTTTTACTGTATCTCTATTTAAAAATAGTCTACTTTAAGAATAACAATCATTTTGGAAAAAAATATATATTAATTAAAAATTTCATGTATTTATTGAAAAAAATAAATAAATTTGTGTATAAATATCGCTGCATAATATTTGTTGTGCAATAAAAATAATGACTCAGTCATTCTTAGAGCCTTTAGCAGCAAATTGTTTGATTGCATCTCTATAATTAATTTTTTTAGATACCGTCTTTTCTATGAAAACTATTGCTAGATCTTTCAATCGCTCTTGGGTTATTGTTCTTAGATAACTCTCTCAAATTTTCAGTTGAGAAAGACTGCACTCAGCTGATACTAAACTTTCAGGTAGTGTTAGTAGAGTTCTGACAGCTACGACAATGTTTGGAAATATGTATTCAAAATTTTTTTCTCGTAATCTCAAATTCAGCGGTTTATAAAAAATTGCTTAAATATTCGCTTATATTTTTACGCATTTATTCATACGTCACATTTGACTATTAATATTTTTTCGTTATTCGTTAAAAATGTCGTATTTTTACTGTTGGGATATCCAATACTCATTCCCCGTTTGTCGCCAAAGGCTGCGATAGAGCTCAGCCGCCGCCAAGGTTGGCGTACTATTATCTGCCTCTTTTCTCTCTGGCGTGCGGATTTGTTTACAAGAGGGGCCAGTCTAGGGATGCGGCATCGATGTTTTTACAAAAATATCGATGTTTTAAACATCGATTTATTAAAGCCGGTGTTTTACGTTGTCTCGATGTTTTTTTAAATGAAAAAGTACCATAATACGTAATAAAAAATTAACAACATAGCATAATTTTCACACTCAGTAAATGTAAGTCTGAATTCTGAAAAGGACGAATACAAAAGGGGGAACGATTCCCTAGCAACGAGACAAATGGCAATCAACAACCAATGAACCAGTCAGAGCGCTTGGAATGTTCTTGACACTCCAGAACCTACCATGGGGTTTTATTTTATAAATGATATAAACAGGAGAGCGGCCATTTAAGTTTTTGTTTTGTTCTGGTTTTATATAAGTTAACGTTAATATTATTAGTGAGATGCCTCCCAAAAGTACCGTCTGGAAATATTTTTGCAAAACCTCTGACAAATTGGCGAAATGCAGTATTTGCCTTATGTCCCTCAAAACTTATGTCAGTATCACGAATTTATCTGGACATTTGAAGACAAAAAATGGTGATATTTACAACGAGTATTTTGAGTCATCATTGAAGCCCAAGGCGAAAAGTAAACTCCACAATCCAGATGCTGCGGCCCCAGATACTCCAAGCACTTCGGTGACTGAAACGGAACATAGAGAAGAAACCGTAAGTTCGTATTCCACTATTCCTAGGTTCCATCGAAAAACTTTGAAAGACAGTCCCACAAATGTGATTTTTTAAAAAAGAGGGTGGAGATATGCACAGCAAAGTTTCTCAAGCTATTCGTTACATGATTTGTAGAGATTCTCAGCCGATTTCAATCACTGAAGACGAGGGTTTTAAACACTTGTTAAAAGTAACATTTATATACTGTTCCATCACGAAGAACAATAGATTCAATGATAGATCAGAAGTACGAAACAGTGATATGTATGTTAAAAGAGCGATTGAGCAATGTCTCAAATGTGTGTCTCACAACAGATATTTAGACTGAAACTTACCGGACGAGAAGCTTTCTTGGAGTAACAGCTCATTTTATCAAAAATTGGGTACACGAGTCTGTAATTCTCGGAGTCATGAGCTACATGAAAATCGGACATCACAAAATGTGGTTGGTCATCTCACAGATACTTGCTCAGAATGGGGATTCACACCAGAGAAAGTTACAGCTGTCGTTACAGATGGGGTAAGTAACATTATAAGTGCGGTGGAAAAAGCATTTGGGAAAAAAAAACATAGATACTGTTTTGCCCAGTTTCTAAACTTAATGGCACAAAAATAATATTAATCCCTACCAGACAGTGTTTCAGTTATAGATAGTGAAAACTATTGTGAAATGGTTCTAGCATAGCGTGGTAGGAAGTGATGAACTTCAGAACTTATGCTCATTCTTAGCGTATCGACAAGGTGGAATTTCACTTTTTACATGTTAGAAAGATTCCTTCAGTTAGGGGAGGTTGTTGCAAGTATTGTTGAGTTTTACAAGTTTTGACAAGAATTTTGTACATTATTCAAATGTGCAGAACTCGCAACAACACAAGCATCAGGGGAAAAGTTCGTGACAGCAAGCTGTGTTATACCGATAGTAAAAATGATGCGAGATAAAATAAATGCAGTGTCGTGCTGTTCAGAGCTAGGAAAATAGCTGAAGGAAAGTGTTCTAGCTCAATGCAATAAGAGATTTGGTGACACTGAGAACTGTCAATTTTTTTTGCAATGGCATCTTTATTGGATCCACGGTTTAAAAATCCTCACTTCCAAGACAAGACTGTATTGAGTACTTGGATCAGAAAGCTAAACAATGAGATCAAGGAAGAGAGTGAATCATCGGATTCTGAGGACGGACCAACACCAGTTTCCTCTCAACGTAAACCAGTTTTTCTAAGATTGTGGCAAATAAATTTAAAACTTAACAATATTATTTACATGTATGTATTTATTACTTTGTGCAGAACGTGATTTTTGGAAGGATCACCTCAAGATGGTAGAAGATAACTGGAGTGTAAGGAAGAGGTCGAAGCTGTTCGAGGAACTTGACAGCTAGTTATAGGTAGTTTGTGTCTGAACTTGCAGTTTACTTCAAAGCTCCTGTTTTAAAACTAAAAGACAACCCACTCACATTTTACTCTGTTAATTATAATTATAAGAATTTTACATTGGTTAAAGTTGCAATTAAGTATTTGTCAGTAATGGCGACATCCGTCCCATCAGAAAGAGTTTTTTTCCCTAGCTGGCGGGATAGTTAGTGAAAAAAAGAAGTCGACTTAAGGGGGAAAAAGTTAACAAACTTCTTTTTTTTTAAACTTTAAATTATAAATATAGAGCATATAATAATTATATGCCCCAATAATTGTTAAATAATTATTTACAGTAAAGAAAAAATAAGCTTATTTAGTTTTCCCCCCTACCCTGGTTTTGCATCAGTACTTCAAATTAGTGTAAATATATGTAAATTTCTTTTTTATTATTTAATTTGAAAATAAAATATTTGTTAATAAATTGTTCTTATTATTTTTTATATTAAACTCTGTTGAAACAAACTCAAAATTCTTTTAAATGATTTTGCCTTATACTCTATTGATATGAAACCAATCCTTTTGTCTTGTGATAAGTCATGAACTTCAGAATTTTTCCTTTCTTACTAAATTATTTAAGCCTCTTGGAAGTAAATTATTCGCCAACTTCTAAATAAATATAACAATAATTTTTCACATTCAATCAATTTTAATTAGAAAACATCATGGATTTTTCTTTAGTCGGCTTTCATCCTATCAATAGTTTTTATAGAAATAATTTCTTCCTCAATTTTCTGGTAAAAGTAATAAAATCCATCATGGAAATTCTGTGATATGCGCTGACTCTAGCAACCAAGTTTTTTTCATTTGTGTCAGCCCAATCAGAGATAAAAATTAAATCCCCCCCCTCCCCCACGACTAATTGAAGTAACATTAATGTCAAAGATTACTAAACCAGTTTTAAGAAATGGTTGTTCTAAAACATCTATGTTTAAAAACATCGATGGTTTTGGGGCGATGTTTTACTACCATCGATGTTTTATTATTGAACATCGATGTTTTATTATTGAACATCGATGTTTCAAAACATCGATGTTTTGTTGTCGATGTCGCATCCCTAGGCCAGTCCTGTGGGCGTTCCTCGTTTTAAATCTTTTACTTAATATGTATAGTTGCTTCTGTAAATAAAACCTGATGTAACCCCTCTGCTAGTCATCTTTGCAGATAACCTAACATTTACTATGTCTGATTTTGGCGCATCTTTCAATTTGTCCCATAGTTGAGGCGTCACCTATGTGATAGGCTCTGTCCAAATTTCCCTACACTACAAAAATGCCCATAACAAAGAAATGTCATGATATTTTTTTTTGTTTCGAATTATTTAACAACCAGCAGGATATACAATTTTGCAGCAAAAAGGACATTTATTTTAAATCTTTTTGTAATATTTTTGAAAATAAAATACGATCTAAACATACATAATTTGATGTTTTTAAATCAAAAGAAAAAAATTTTCATAGAAGAAAAATGATTTTAAGAATGGAATTTGTAAAAACGGGACAGTTGAAATGTTAGTCAGCCTCACTTGACGATGACCAGAAACATAACTTTTTCAATGGAATCTGTTATTTGCAGCCTTTGATTATGAAAAGTTGTTGCTACATATGGCAATTGTTTTTGGAACTTAATCCACACAATTTATACACTGCAGAGACTGCTGGACATTCCTTTGAGGGGGCAACGTATAGGTGGCCAGCATTACCCCCTACAAGCCAGTCCCATAATTTAGAACCGAGTCAAGTGACGAGAACGGAACACTTGACCCCGGACCTCCAGAGGTAAATTTGAGAACTTGGAGGACATTGTAGCCATGATAGATTTTACGTAGACTAGCCGCCATTAGTGTACATGGCGATTAATTTGCAGCGTCGGACATTGAACCAGAGACGTTCAGATCACTGGCCCGCTGTCCTTGTCAACTGGGCCATCGCACCCCTGATTTTGAAAAGTTGCAGAAGAAAAGATGCAAGCATTTACGTAATGTGGGCGACAGAAACTGTGAAAAAAATCGACAATATTTTATCATAATCAAAACACTTTTGTTTCTGATTGTTAAACATTTATTTAAAGTTCACATGAATGGAAACCTTTTATTAGCTCTCAGCTATTTCAGTAATCTTATGATGAAAATTCAAGGTATTTTTAGTGAAGAATACTAGAAATCTCTCAGAAACTGTTGTGATAATAATCCTACCAAATACTCTTATAGACGATGATGAAGATTTAGATTGTTCTTACAGATGCATCCAAAGATGTCGCTGGAGAAACAGCAGTGCATGGGAGAGCTAATGATGATTTCTAAGTCAAATCTAAAAACAAATACTTTACTCTTGAATAATCCGAACGACCTACATCTAATTCTAAACAAAAAGAGAGGAAATGGATGAAAAGGAACTCAATGATCTAAATTTAGGTGGTAAAAACCCACAAGATGTGTTTTTTTTTTAATGAAAGAAATGTATTTTTCGCCACGGTGAAGTTTTGTAATGTATTCTATGAAGAGAAATTTTCCCAAACTGTACAAAGAGACTTATAGATTCTCTTTTTCTCACGGATTATAATAGTTTATTTCAGAACCAGATTTTATGATCAATAATAGAAGCTACCATCATTCCTGCCAAAAGCTTCTACAACGGCTTCACTGTATTTACCAATAAATTTTAAAAAACTGCATGATAGTAGTAATTTTGATCATCACAACACTTTAGAAAAACTGCTGCTAAATCTAAAAATACACTGACCATTTTTTAAAAATATGATAATCTTTTTCATAAAATATTCTGGGACTATCCGACTGCCATCGGATGGTCTTGAACCACGAATCATTGTATGGAATGATATAGTCTTTTCGAACTATCTTGGCGGGGATGGGATTTCTCATTTTGAATTGTCTTGTCTCGCAATTCTAGAAGCGTCATTTGTAAAACACCTTTAAAAAGCAAACCTGTCAGATTCCCCTTTTAAAGTTTGAGGTCTAGAGTCATCTGATGATTATTTTTACCCAGTGCTACAACTAACATTTGAGGCGGTGAAAGGCAAAGTGGTTTAAGTCAATAAGTGGTGTAAGTCCAAAGCATTTTAATGTAAAAACTACAAAAAATTCCACTATAAATTGAACAAATTATAATTCATAATAATTGTTATAATATTGCAAATAATAATTATTTGCAATTCCACTATAAATTGAACACGGAGATTACATTTTGCCCTCAAATAAAAAAAAAGTTGAAACACCACTTTGCTTTTCATCGTCTCATTTTTTCAGAGACAAAATACAGGGTTCTAGTTTTGGGCCACAGGCTAAGAGAAACAATAAAATGTAATTATGAAATGTATGCAAAAGTATGGGAAATTTACAAAAAAAATAACAGTATAAAATTTTGGTTATACTGAAAAAAAATTTATAAAAAATTTCGAATATTAAACTTGAAACTAAAATTAAGCCTGTTTTTGCAAAAAAAATCCTCTATTTAGTATAGATTAATACGTGGATACTGAATTGCATAGTTAATGAAGGCTATTACCTATTACCTAAAACATTTTTAGCATTTCTGGTAAAACATCTCAAAAACGACCTACGTATTAATATATAGTGAATAAAACTGTCTTTTATGTAACCTCTCATGCTAGTTCTTAGTATTCGCATGGTTATATAAAGCAAAAAATGAAGTAATGTTTAAATATTTTTTTCTGCTTTTTTTAATGTGAAGATTACAAAATTAATTGCAGTATTTACTTATGTGTATTTTTATAAATGATAATGAGTTAAACGTATAAGTATTTTATTAAATTTACTTCTCTAAAACTAGTAAAAATACTAGGTTTTTTGGTTCTCATCAAATTCTAGTATTTTCGAGTCGATATACTCATCTTACCGATCAACTGGCACTTGAACTATATTCCGGGATATGTTGTCATAAAAAACATTGCTTATGCACTTACTTGATTCCGGAATCATCGTGTTTGAGCTGACATCTTAAAATAAAAAATGTTTCCTAGAAGGGAAAGCTGATGCAAAAGAAAATGAATCTTCTATTGTTCTGAAAAAAATTCCACGAAAACAGTTCCTCTGACTAACAGTTCTGCGTATATGCATGTGATACATTAATTTGCTCTTCAGAACAGTGAAAATTTTTTCCCAGATTCTAGATATTGTGTTCATCATACTTCAAAGCTATGATACTTATCTTACATCTATTTTATATCATGAGGAATACATAAGGCGATGGATTTTAAAATTTTCCTCCTCCATAATTAAAAATATATATATTAGTTAATACTGGGCTCTCGTATTAACTAAGGTATCTAAGGTGGTAGTGTTGCATGTAGCTGAACTTTGTAGCAATCCTTAAGAAATTTTATGTTAAAATATGTGATTATATGCAGAACTGGGATACGTTTGGACAATTTTGAAATTCACTTCATCATTAAAAAATAATACTTCCAAAAATATAGTGATCAAACTAGATTTGTGGATACGAATTAAGTTGAATTAAATTCTTCGAAATTTTGGGGGAATTAGTACTTGATATTTTACCTGCTGGACGAAATATAAAATGACTAGCCGCTGCGCGACCAGCATGGTCGCTTTTAGTTTTATACTTACTTTTGCAAAACAACTCAACTGAGAGAAACATCAAGTGCGATCTCTGCCAAAAAAATTATAATCATTGCAAAATTCACTACAAGGCTGATTCTAAAACATGGTGATTAAGAAAATGTGAATTTCCATTATTTCAGAACAGAGATAAAGATAAGACTGAGAAATTCAACATCAATGATTTTAAAAATTGCATTCCTCTCTATATGCAATATTTTTCAAAATTATGATATCTACACTTTATCATTACAACAAATAAGAAATTGTTGGAGAAAAAAATTTTCACTTTAAAAAGGAGTAAAAATTGAGCAAGTACTAAAAAAAGTGTAAAAAATTAACTCTTACTTACTATTAAATTAAAATGCAATGATTAATATTTTGCTATGATATTCCTTGTTAAACACAGCTGATGTTTCATAAATAGGACAGAAATATATAAATTCTACATAATACATAAATTCATAAATTCATAAATTCTACAGTGACAGAATCAAAAGAACGGACTCTAGATAAACCTACATACAACTCATGACTAAACACTGTATTTGATAGGTCCAAGCATATTTTGTCAAAAGCTTGTCCTCTTACATACATTTAGAAAAACCGATGGAACGAAAGAATAAATTGTCTCGTGAATAAATTAAAATTATTCAAGAGTAAAATACAGAAATTAAATTGTACCAAATTACGTGCTATCGTCAAGCTACTACACACACGCGGTTGGCCGCTAATGTTTACATCTGGTAGTTGCAGCCGTTGCCATTTGGAGTATAGAAATATCGCCGATTTTTTTGCCGCATACCTACGCGTTTTATATATATAGATAGAATTCCCAGTCTCCCAATGATTTTTGCATCTACAGATCTGAAATTATCATGAATCGTTTTTGTATGCCACAGAATGTAATTTGAGGTGACCCTGTTTAGTCTAACCAGAAAATTTTGAAAATTTCGTTTTCCATTAGTTGTCAAATAATATTGAAGTTTCCGTCGTAAAATGCTCTTTATTACTTTTCCACTTTATGAGGAGAGTTGCCAACATTTTTCTTTTCGGGTTTCGTGCCAAAAAGTATTAAAATATAACTAGTTAGTACTCGTCAAAACATGACGGCTGGATTGTAAATAAATGTACTAATACACAAATTATACCAGGTTTAATTCTATATCTCTCAAACATAATAACAAATAAAAATGGCAGAGGGAGAGCTAGAGAGATTCCTAGGAATAAACTAATTAACGTGTTTATACGGCCTTGTACTTAGTATCTAAAACTAGATTAAAATATGTCGCTGAGCATGAGCAGAAAGAAATTAATGTTTTTATGCGGCCTTGTGCTTAGTGAGTATCTAAAGCCAGATTTAAACATGCCATTGAGCATGCGCAAAAAGCAATTCTTAGTTGTAAATTATCGCCAAGTAACAGAAATCGCGGTTACTAAAACCAAATTTGACAAATCTATAGATTAAAATCTTTCGTTTAAGACCAAAATGAAGAAAATTGATCCAGTATCATTCTCTCACGGACTGCCCAAAGAATCGGGTTAGCAAATTAAATGCATAGATAAATTAAGAATTTTTAACTCAGTCATCCGATATATGTATATAATGTGCTTTTTTCAAGAATTGATATTTTAGTAACAATAGTTATTTTTTCTAATGGAAATTGTAAATATAAAAATAAGACTCGTATTCCAATCGCTCATTATCAAAAAAAGAAAAGGTGTCTACTAAATTATTCAATAGCAAGTCAAAGAAACACTAAGCAATGGTTACAATTAAAGGGGGGAGATTTTAGGTCAAACTGAAGCTTTATTTTACAGTTTTCGATGCTAATAAGGGAGGGAAATTTAATGATCTAAATCTAGAACTGTTTCATAGTTGCATTTATGTAACACCAGCTAATTGTTATTTTGCTAAACCTGAATATTTGTTAATTGTTTAAACTGAGATAAAATCTCGTAATGTCAAGTGTTATCATTTGTATTTTAATTAAGTGTTTTTCAAAAATAACGTATGAAAATTTCTTTAATATATTCAGACACGTATTTTTCAAACTACGAGTAGTGACAGTTTTGATTTATTAATGGTTTTATACTCATAGTTTCAATTTCTGATGACCTGTTTTTGGACTACTTTCCCTTTCGAATTTATTTATGACGAGGGGTTGGAAAGATCAATACGTATGAAGCCATGAATGATCTAAATTCTATGCAGATGCTTTCTTAGATAAATCAAAATCACAAAAAGTGTAATTGAATTGGATATCTGTAATTTAATTTCACAACATTTAAACATCTTCAACTAAACAGCAAAACTTCTCCCCAGAGTCACTAATATATTATGCAAGTTAATATTCAGTTTTGAATTATCTAATAACACAGTGGTATACAAATATAAGGAATTATTACCAATTTATATGCAATATTTATGAAACGTAATATACACAGGGTGATTTTTATTAAACTGATACTACTCAGAGCCAGCCAAAATTCACTTCAACACCGCTTTATGCAGCAAATTCATTTCTCCCTCCTTCAATATGACCTCCATCCTGGTAGACGACCCATTGCATCTTGAACACTCAGTTCTCAACGAATGTAACATGTCACCAGGAATGTTCATCACAGTCCGGGATATGTTGTTATTTAGGGCCTCCAAGTTAGAGAATTTACCAAGATGCACCTTGGACTTTAAATAACCCCACAGAAAGAAGTAACATGGGTTAGATCTGGGGAGCTAGTGGGGCCATGCAAGTGAAAAAAAAAGCTACCGATGACCCTTTCTTCTGTAAAGCGATGACGCAACAGATTCACCGATCTTTATACCTCAAAATACTGGCGTTGCAGTCGACTACGTACTCATAAATTTGCATTTTATGCAAATTCTCGGATGCGTCGACAACAACTACGCCATATCTTCCCCTATCGGCAACTCTTGGAGCTAATTTTTTTTCATGGAAACTCTTCTCCATGTCGTCCTTAGTCCCTCTATCAATTTTGGTCTAATTCCGGCTGATAGATCGCGCTACAGGTGGCTCTAAGTAGTGTCAGTTTAATAAAAATTACCCTATATATATATTGTCACGTAGAAGTGTGAGATATACAAAATAAACCAACACGCTATAACGGTCAAAGAAGTTCCGAGCAGAAAGCAATCACATTACTGATCTGCCCTCAGCCCGAGGGAAGTCTTTTATATAGAACTTAACAACTTTCTAGAAATAAGGTAAATTAGCATAACAAATTAATATGAGGTAAATTAACATAAACAGGAACTTTCTCGAAATTTTGAGAAAAGTAACATAAATTAGAATGAAAGAAATACCAGAAGTTACTGACGGGATTCGAACCGATGACCTGTCGGTCAGCAGTCCAGTGCTTTAACCATTTAGCGGTGCTGATACTTGCAGTTACCTTCCGAATGTGGCTATGTATATATATATATATATATATATATATATATATGGATACATAATACTTTCAAACGATCCGAGGTAGTCTAGGGAAGTGCGTTGGGCTTTGGAGTGGGAGTACTCAGTTCAAATCCTGACGAACTCCATTAAATACCTTCGTTTCTAGTCCGGATATAGGCACGTTAAATCCGTAGACCAGAAAGTTCTATGAGGTCAGAGTGGGCAGGAGAAGGTACAAGCCCCCCCCCCCAGATGTCGCCCCTGAAGATGCTAGTTTAAAATTGAGGTGGCACCAGGGGTTAATGTTGGTTCACATATACAGTGCCCCCCCCCCCCATTGAAAGCAACCGATAATTCTCGCTGTTAAAGTGTCACCGTCTTCATTGAGAAGTCACCCCGCAATGGTAAGCAACAACAACAACAACATTACCTTTTCAAACTCTTTCGTTTTTCTGACCCGTAACGGTAATACCTTTGTCAGTAATTTGAATCAGAGTTGGTTAGAGAGGCATCAATATGTTACACTTTTTGTACTTGCCCTGCAACATGCAAAATGCAAATTTTAAAATTTGCGTTTTCTGTACATTGTAATTTTTTGTATAATGTTAATGTGATATTTGGTTTTTTGAAACCTTTCAATTCAGATGGCAATCAGTCGCTAATACATATTCATTTTTCTTTGAAAAAAAAAAACCCTTTTTTCTTCTTCTTTTTTTTAATCTAAAGATTTTGCTATGTAGGCAAGAAAAGCCTTTCTATGAGACACAGAGAGGTTTGCTTTCTGTTTGATAAGGCCATACGTGCCAGAAAAGGAAAAGCACTTTTATAAATCGTCAGATCAATAGCAGAAATGGGGATGTAAAGAAATACTCGTATCAAAAGTAAGAATTTTAATTATAAAGTCTGATTAAAAAATTATATATCTATAGATACATCCTACACGCATACATAGCACTTTGACAGCAACAAATAGGCTAGTATAATATAAAAAAATGTAATGTATGTATTTATGAATTTAGAGATTGTGATAGCTGCATTTTTTCTTATCAAGAACTTTTTTTCTTAGCTACTTACTTGATCACGTATAAAAGGTAAATCATCTGATTAGAAACAAACATTTTTATTAGAGTGGTTTCACCATTAAAAGAGTTTAATGAAATTTTACATTGCAATTACCCCTTTTCTCTACAAATTTTTAGGGTCTTCGGAGCACACTAAACAAATCATTTTCGAATATCTAAAACAATTCGTAGAATATATTTTTTTTTCAAGCGAAACAAAATAAAATATTATATTAAAAAATAAAAAGAGAATTAAATGTAAAACACCATGCATTTGATTACGGCCAGTTATATTTGTTAGTGTAGTTAATATTTTTCAAGAATGTCTTGCTGTTTTTAATCTATATATATTAAACAGTTCCGTAACTGACTGACTCACTGACTGACATACAACGCACAGACCAAACCGCTGGACCTAAAGAGCTGAAATTTTGCATGGCGGTTCTTCTTATAGTGTAGGGGTGCACTAAGAAAGATTTTTGGAAAATTTTTCTTAAATTTTTTAAAATTAAATTTTTAAGCTGTTTTAGTAACTATTTTAAGTTTGCACTTAAAATAATAATTTGAGGGTTATAAAATTTATATCAGGAGAAAGATCATAAAAATTCCTTTAAAATGAAATCTTTTTCGAATCTTTACCTCCATTTTTTGATTTTTGGGGAATTTTTAAAGATTAATTTTTAGAATTTAATTTATTAAATGCTGATCACATGATTTCTTTTTCTGGTACTTTAAATAAATATATCGTCACGTGCATAACAACTAAATAGACAAAAAAAATATTTTTATTCTTGCTAATGCGGCAGACGATTGGACATTACCCAGAAAAATATTAAAATACAATAAAAGATATTATGTTCCTCAAACTGTACTATATTAACTGTACTATATTCTTTAGTATATCCTATTAGATTTAATTTGAATTTTTTCTTCTACATTATTTTGTCTATAAAAATATACCTTACTATTTTTTTATAAATATATTTTTTTGTTTTTTTTTACATCAATTGTATACATTGATCGTCGTATTTATTATAAATATATTTGGCATTAATTGCATACATTGACCGTTGTATTTAATTTGAATGTACTCCGTAGCGAAGTGCGAGTTTTCAGCTAGTTTAAAATAAAAATGAAAATTTTGAACCTTTTAGATTGATTTACTTCATAATGTTTAATTCCAAAATATCAGACTTAACCTCTACCTCTTTTTCAGCCCTAACATTCATTTTTTATGAGAGAGAAATCATTTCGCCACGAGAAAAAGTTATGTCTATTATTTTGGCACCTTTTTAAATATTTATGCATTTATATAAATAATATTTGTTCTTTGTTTTGGAACTATTTCTTTCAGTAATGCCAACCTATCATTACATTTATTCTCATTCATACTTCCTTTTTTTGAATTTCCGACAAAATTTACCACACATTGACCACCAACGAGACACTCCTGGGAACTTGACACGGCGCGCAGAAGGGTATTTGTTATAATATCACGCATAGTGCGGAAGGCATCATTTTATCAGTTGACAAATCACACGAAACTTGGAGAAAATACTTAACTCACACTACAAGTCTGTGATCCGTACACTTTTTGTGGTGCATGAGAAAGACGCATAACCGATCGGATCTTTTCGTCTTTTTTTTTCTCCCCTTTATTCTCTTGCGACAGTTTTTTGACTTAAAAATAGAGCTTAGAAGGCACTGGACCGAACAGGACGTGCGGCAACGGGTCATAGTGACAGATATTTCCTCCGAAACAATGAGGGATGTCTCGGAGGAAGGGAGTTGGAAGAAGAAAAACCATTAAGTGTACCTTGTAGGAAACGGGAAATCGGTGTGGTGGTTTTTGTTTGTAGGTTTTACATTGGAAATGTTAATGTTACTTTCTTTGCCAGGTTAAGATCACAGTATTCAAGGCTTGCGCCATGTAGCGGACATATTTCCCAGATAATTACTATGTATCAAATAATGTTAACTGGTTATAAAAATTAGTGATCGGCGTGGTGGATTTTGTTTGTAGGTTTTACATTGGAAATCTTACTTTCTTTGCCAGGTTAAGATCACAGTATTCAATGCTTGGGCCATGTAGCGGACATATTTCCCAGATAATTACTATGTATCAAATAATGTTAACTGGTTAGAAAAATTAATGATCGGCGTGGTGGTTTTTGTTTGTAGGTTTTACATTGGAAATGTTACTTTCTTTTCCAGGTTAAGATCACAGCAATTCAAAGCTTGGCCCATGTAGCGGACATATTTCCCAGATAATTACTATGTATCAAATAATGTTAACTGGTTAGAAAAATTAATGATCGGTGTGGTGGTTTTTGCTTGTAGGTTTTACATTGGAAATATTATTTTTTTTGCCAGGTTAAGATCACAGTATTCAATGCTTGGGCCATGTAGCGGACAGATTTCCCAGATAACTACTGTGTATCAAATAATGTAAACTGGTTAGAAAAGTTAATGATCGGTGTGGTGGTTTTTCTTGTAGGTTTTACATTGGAAATGTTAATGTTACTTTCTTTGCCAGGTTAAGATCACAGTATTCAAGGCTTGGGCCATGTAGCAGACATATTTCCCAGATAATTACTATGTATCAAATAATGTTAACTGGTTAGAAAAATTAGTGATTGGCGTGGTGGATTTTGTTTGTAGGTTTTACATTGGAAATGTTACTTTCTTTGCCAGGTTAAGATCACAGTATTCAAGGCTTGGGCCATGTAGCGGACAGATTTCCCACATAATTACTGTGTTTCAAATAATGTTAACTGGTTAGAAAAATTAATGTTCAGCGTGTATTTTAAGTCTTACCTTGCGGCTACCTCCATACTTGACTCCTCGCCCAGAAAAAAATTATTGTAGTTCCCGCAACAAATCTTGTTTGTGTCATGCGAGATTCATTAATTAAACACTTAACACTAGAAAGACGGCTACGGTCATTTTGACGGTTTCGGACATACTATTGAGCGCTATGTCTGTATTTTTGTCCTCAGGCTTCTGAAATTTTATGACTTTTTCTAATTTTACGCGAAATATGCACACACATTTACAAAATTATATTCGATAGTAAAGAGGGGGAGCAAATGTGTTGCATACCCACTAAGACTGAAAGCCGTCAATTTGACGATAATATAGAAAACAGGCAGAAATCTTTAAAATAATACCGGAAAAATGTTACTTTTCGTCTCTTCCTCATTTTGCAAATAATAGAAACATTGGCTCTTCGGAAATATTGGTGTTATAAAATAAGGACTGCACAAACCATGCATATATTTTTACGGATAAACCATACCAGGTTGTCGGCTCGGCAAACCTGCATAAAAATTTATCTAAATATATACTAATTTATTATATATTGGTATGAAATAGTTCAAAATAAGTATTTAACCATTTTTAAAAAAAAACAAATATTTTAAATTCTTGATTTTATTTTTAACCGTCAAAATGACGGCTTTCAGTCTTTTTAGTAAGAACAAAATTCCCGTCTTTCTAGTGATAATTAAATTTTGCATTGCTTGTAATGCACACTAAACAAGTCATTTTTGAATATCTAAAACTATTCATACAATATTTTTTTTGCAAGCGAAACAAAATAAAATAGTACATTATAAAGAAAAAGATAATTTAATATAAGACACCATGCATTTGATTACTGCCAGTTACATTTGTTAGTGTAGTTAATATTTTTCAAGAATGGCCTGTTGTTTTTAATTTAAAATAAAAATGAAAAATTTGAACCATTTAGATTGATTTATTCCATAATGTTTTACCAAAAAGAAATCAGACTTAACCTCTACCTCTTTTTCAGACCTAACATTCATTGCTTATGATAGAGAAATCATAAGTCCCTAGCAAAAGTCCCTGGTAAACAGATAACTTATTTCACTACTGGGTTTAGATTTGGTTTTAAAATATTGTCATCCTTAAAATGCTTCAGGAGTTCAATCTTACTTTTCCTCATGATATTCTATGTTTCAATTTCCAAAAACTGCTACTCCTTTGCAGTCATCCCATCCTCAAACAATTCATTTTAATGATTCATGTTAACAACAGCATTTCCAAGTGCTCCATTAATTTTCAACGTTTAGTGCTTTATTAACAAACCGCGACAAAATGACAAACCAGCCGGTACTTCGTGACGCACCGGGAAACTGGAGCAAACCCAGTCAAACCGGGACGTATGGGAGGACTATTTAAAGATCATAGAAAAGGAATAGGATGGGAGGAAACAGATTTTACGCAACCAAGATCTCAAAATGGGTAACTCTTCCCTATTAAAAAAAAAAGAGGATGATAGTTTACATTAGATACCATTTGAGCACTGGAGTTAGCGTAGTAAATAGTGGAATAAATTGCTTGTCCTTCAGTAAAACGAGTTATTAAACTTTGTAATCAATTCCGTGTATAACCTTATTAGACCATAAAGAAATACGAAGATGTTTTGTCGCAGGTAGTTGAAGTGGCTTCGACTGGGAAATGGATGCAAATAACGTTCGTGGGCGAGCTACGGGAAGAACTTAGTTGCGTGCTTTCGTACTTTTGAAGCATAAACGAGAGACGTTATTAGCTGTCATACGATTGGATGATTTCACTAACGTTTGGTGTTAAATTATTAACAGAAAATATTTATATTCTCTTCATTGTCTTGAAATATCTTTAAAACTGTTTGTCAATCTAACATACACTTTAATAAACTGGTTACACTATATTTCAATAACTTTTCGTGACAATATGTTACACTAATTCTCTCCTTTTATATCAACCTCAGCTTAAAGTACATTTCCAAAAGGATATAAATTTTATTATTTAAACTGCTATTTAGTAAGTAAAGGTTTATTTAGGAAAATAATAATAATAATGCATGTCTTACATATTTTGCTCTTTAACTGTTAAGAGAATTTTTTTTATAAAGGCATAGGTATCTGGAGTTTTTTTTTTTTTTATCTAGATGATGTTAAGAAATTCGTAGCATTCTAACAATATTTTGTCTGCAATCTTTGAGTGTAGTCTCTAACAAGTCAGTGGTACTTGAAATATTAACTTTTATTATAAATGTTAATATCTATTATTCCTTCGCCCATATATATAAAAAATTATCTTTAAAAAGCTCTGCAGTAAATTTCTCTTTTTAGGATCTTTTAGAGTAAACTGTCTCTAGAAAACAGCAATAACTTTTATTAATTCTCCCACATGATTATGTATAATCTATTTAGCACTAACGCATTAATACTTATTGCATTTTTAAAACCTTTCTAAAAAATAGAATCTAAATGAATAATAATAACCTTTATTATAAAAGTGTCACTGACACAGTTTTTTTAAATAATTCATAATAGGGGCTTTGAGACACACCCACTTTAATTTTCTGATAAATACCTTATAACTGAAGGGCTGCATGTTTACTATAATGCATGTATGAGAAGTGGATAATCAAAATTTTCCTTTCTTGAGGCGATAAAAGTTTTTTGCATTTTTTTACCATATCTATGGTGCCCGATAAAAAGGGATTAAGTCAAAAACCGTGATTTAAATACACCAAGTTATTGGCTTTTATACCAATCGCAGAAATATAATTTGAGTCTTTTGTACAAAGAAATGTACTTTTGTATACAAAATTGATAGACTCAAGCCTTTTATAAAAGTCAAAAGATTTTTTTTATCAATAAAAACAAATATCTAAAAATCACTTTTTTTTTTTTACTTTAGCCTTTTATACCGGGCACCATAGATATAATTTAAGTGCAACCTTCTGCTTGGCAACAGTTTCCGACTGAAGGCGGCTTGTTAAGCAGAAGATGCTTACGGTATTGGTTTCGAAGTTAAAACCCTCCTTCTCTTCTCGTGTGTGCAACTTTCATCCTTTATTAAAAAAAGACACGTCAAGAGTATATACATAGATTGTTTACTCTATAAAATAAAGGCACTTTTCCGAGGAAAGTCACAAACAGGATAAGGCTTGGGTTTCATATTTTCTTGAATGCAAGGAGGCTTGATCAGCAGATATACGTATGAAGTACCTTTGAAACCAAACTCACTCAACATTGCAGACTTAAAAAATGTTAAAAGTCGGTAGTAAAAATTTTTAATAAGTTTCCCATTCCTTTGAGGACAAGAGAACAGAGTTGCAAATATGTTTAATAATTTTAAGAATGTTTTAAATTATGTGAGTAGATTTTATATTATAAACTCTACTTGATGTTACGGGTCTTCAAAACACAATACTTTGCATAAATAAAACAAGAGTTCTATAAATTCCCTCCATGCTTGCTTCCCACATGCCGGAACTTTATTGCTTACGTAGTATACTCGTATTCTTACAGCAATTGGTAATAATCTCTGAGAACCTTTAGAATCAGAGAATAAGGTATAAATATTTTCCCCTGTTCAATTTACTTTATTGTTTAAACAGTGCCATCTGCAAATGTCAACTCTCTGCATATATAAGGAAACAGTTGAATTTATCTAGCTATTCCCATCGTTTGCCCAAATATGGAAAAGTGCTAATTTTGTCTCAATTTTTTGTCTTTCCAGTAGTTTACAGGTGGTTTTTGTTATTTGTACCCATGGTTTTCTCAACTTAATATTTTTTCAGTCTCCATTCCACCACATTGTGAGTCAAATAATGGGGGTGGAGATAATTTATCTCGCTGGAGTTTGTATATCAATAAGTCCTCATTTTTGTAAGATGTTACTTTACCATTAGTTATGTTAGAGATTACATTACTACAGTAAATTAAATTTTAACAGAAAAAAACCTCCATGAATGGTAAGCATATAAATCTACTGTTAAAACAAATACAAGACAAAAATTTGGAAAAAGAAATTATGTGTAGAGCGTCAGCTTATAAAAGAATGTCTAATAATAAGCTATTTAATAGAATTTCATTGCATTATTACATACCCATGTACCTGCACGTGAGTGGGCTTTTATAAATTCTCGATTTTGAACATTTTCGCAAGTATCGTTACACGAGTGTTGGTCATCTGTTAAAATAACGGACATAGTTTTTTTTTTCAGCTTCAAACTATATGCCACGTTAATAAGAAAGTGAAAAACTTTCTTGAAAAGCTTATTCAAAGCCATTGAATTCCTCTGATAAATGGAAAATACTCTCTCCGAAACTTAATTGTATGAAAAAGAAAGTGAAAAATGTGAACTTAGAAACGCAATGTTAACTATTAACCGTGAAGCAGATCGCTCGTACTGTGACGTGAGTTTCCTCGGGTAAACAAATGCACTGCATATTAACGCAATTAGCCGAAAAATAACTCATGAGAAATATACATACTAACACGTCTTTACCGTTGGCATATAGAGCCTAGTCTCTCAGCATAGGAAACCTTAACTTCCTGTATTCTTCGGTTAAGTCTTCTTAACCATTCGTGCACAACAATAACAGTTTGAAATGCTTTGTTATCTAGAATAAGAATTAATAAGCGTAAAATTTTTCAGGTAGCAATTTTAATATTTATCATGAAAATATTTAGGCTTTTATATTATTTTTTTAACTTATTAAACGGTTCTAACCATTTTCTTCAGATATTATTTTTCCCTTTCACTCGTAAAGTTTTCATAATGGCTTTTTAGCAGAGATGCCAGCAAAAAACGAGGAAAACCACCGTCTCCAGGGCATCATTAACAAAAACCACTTCCATTTATTATCACTTAACGTTACATGTATTTACTTACGAGCGATCGATCGGAGAAGTAAACTTTTTTCTTGCAGTTTTTTTTTATTTCTCTACTTACGTATGCACCTCTTCCGTATTTTTTTTCTAATAACAGAGGAAGAAATACATCAAAATATAAATAATGCACTTTTTTAATATCGTAAGTCTTCACAGATAGGCATTATTAGATTTCCTTTATACATATGCAATTAAGAATGTTTCCATTGTTTGGCAGAGAAATAGCTGTGAACTGAATTATTTCCATGCGCATGTGTTAGGTAACCTTCCTGTAAGAACAATAGCATCTGTTTTAAAGCAACAGTTTGTGTCCACCACAATACCAGTGTGGATTGTGGTACATTCGTGGTCAGATATGTTTTAAATTATTATTTTATTATATGAGAACAATGCTATACTCAAGAGTTTCGTCAAGGCGTTTGATCTGAAAAGCTTCCCTAGGCTTTCAAAATTTACTGTAACTGCAGTAACAAGTTATGAATTAGTCATTCTTATGAAATCATGCTAAATGAAAGATAACAGAATATTGATAATCTGGTATTAGTAAATCTTCATAAAACATTCTGCTTTTAAATTGTGCAGGAAATAAATACAGGGTGTCCGGGCTAAATGTATCCAAAAGTCATGACTTATTTTTACGGAACTACTCGTTAGAATTAAAAAAAATTAAATAGAACACCTCACCAAGTTTTAATATCAATCATAGATTTCAATCATAGTATCATATATTTCGATGTGTGCATCTTTTGTAACACGACAAACGTCTAAATGGTAATCCAGTTCTCTCCAAGTGTTTCGTAGCATATAAGGAGTTATTACACGAATTGCTTGAATGATACGCTTCTTCAACTCATCCACAGTTTCAATTTTTTGTTTATACACAACGGATTTAATGAATCCCCAAGCAAAAAAGTCTAATAACACCTGATATGCCACGAAACACTTGGAGAGACTGGATTACCATTTAGACTTATAGTCGTGCTACAAAACGTGCCACATCGAAATCTATGATACTATGATGGAAATCTATGATTGATATTAAACTTGGTGAGATGTTCTGTCTATTTAAATATTTTTTTAAAATTCTAATGAGTAGTTCCGTAAAAATAAATCATGACTTTTGGATACCTTTAGCCCAGACACCCTGTACTTTGAAATGCTTTGTAATGGAAGATGGTAGAAAGGAATATTTTAATTAACAGCATACTTTATTAACACTGGGTTCAACTGGGTTACCACCAGTTGAACATTTTCTGGGAGATAAGCGTAGTTTAAAACAGATGCTTATTTCTAACAGATAATCTATTGTGAAATTGTATAAAGAAATTTCCTCTTTTAATGCACATTTGGACAAATCAATAGTTACATTTACCATTAGAACTTTGGATATCATTAATACTTTTTCTCTTAAATTATTGACTAAATTAGCTGGGGAATAATTACTAAAATATTATAGTAGAATATGTACATTAAAAAAATACTTTTGTGTATATTACTTCGTAGGTTTTATAAATTTTAGTTAAAACTAGTACTAACCAGCAGATAGATTGCACAGGGAAACTTATTTAACTTCTGTTGTTGCTACTTATGTGTCCCACCGGCAGGAACAATTTAACTGCAATTCTTGTTTAGATTTTAATATTTGCAATTTATGGTAATTGTAAAATAAAGCAATACCTATTTAAACTATTAACTCTAGAGTATTAATTCCTAAAAGCAATGTAATAAAATTTGGTTTATAATTTCATATTATCTTTTTCTTTAAAATTCAGAGGCTAAACGACTTGTCTTCTTCCTTATTTTAATGAAAAAGGAAAGAAAACAATGACCGTTTCAGTCCAAAAACAATGAACCCTATATCCAGCGTGCCATATTACCCACTACTGCCTATCAGCTCCAAGCGCAACTTAAGCCCCTTGTGGAATCTATACGATAAGTTTCTGACCTGCTTTCACATTGTTATTACGCCCTGCCATACCATTCATTACCGTACCCGGGTAATTTATCCATTAGTCATAGATGGGTTTCTATTTCATGCCACGCACATTCTCTGTTGCACAAAGACCCAGCCTTTGGAAGGCCGATTCAGGTTTTCTAACAGTTGGCTGTTTTGCTCAAACCATTTCTGGACAGCTCGGGATCAACTTGGAGTAGCGTTGTTGTCTTTATTGATCTTATAGCCATACGAAAATATTTTTTCTGTGATGATAGTTTCGAAATGTTCCAGGTAATCACTTCCGGTTCTGAGATCTTTCGTTGCGATGATGGGACCAATTCTGTTCCATCTGGAAGCTCCGGACCAGAAATCATCACCGTTCTCTTGCTTGCAGAACAATACCAGTGTAGTATGAAAGAATAGTTTTGTGCTTGTCTTACGTCACTCGGGAAGAGTAATAAATCGGCTGTGATCAGTTCATGTACTAGGCGTATCTACATCTGTGAGGCCACGCAACGGTATTGTTTGGTAGCGTCTTGGGCACCGTTTCCGATACGCCGTAAATAAAAAAGTTTTGTAACTTTATCTGCGATTTTCAAGGCCTTCAAATTTAGTGATCATAGGGCAGCTCAACTTCTTTGCGACCTGTAACACTGCCCTTTGTCTGCTTTTACGATTTGTATTCACGGGTCATTTTAAATGCAATTTATAGCATTCGATGAATATTTTTGATAAATATCCTACGGGTTTTGAATGCTTTCGTTTTCTTTTCTAGATTTTTTTAAGTCTTAAGACTCCTCTTGGGCACCGTTTTAGTCCATTTTGTATTTCTAACTGTCTACTTCCACTCTGTCTTTTTCCCATAGTATGTGATCTCTTGACGTCGTCAATGGCTCTCTTTAACGACATCCTGAAAATGGGAGAGCTTCTCTGAAAAAAAAAAATCAACCACAACATAGTTTCTTCTTGAGCATTATTTTTAAAAAACATGTGTGTTGAAAATATTTTAAAACAGTATAACAGTGCAAAATAGAGCAAGTTGCTGTGAAGTCAATCGGTTTCTGTGTTTATGAAATTTAGTCTCTGAAGTGATTATTTCGAGAAATTTCATTTGACTAATTTGTTTGGTAATTTCTCTAGAAAATTACCGAACAGTATTACAAAATTGAGCAATAGGAAATTGCATAGAAATTGCATAAAAAGTAGTATATTGTTATACATCAGAAGTTGGAACACAAATATAGAGGACACATTAAAAAAAATTATATATATACATATATATATATATAGACACAGTGGAACCTCGCATAACGAGCATAATTCGTTCTAGAATCTTACTCGTAAAGCGAAACACTCGTTAAGCAAAATATTTTTTCCCATATAAATTAATGTAAAATACAATAATGCGTTCCATGCCCAAAAAATACTCAAAATTTTACATGTAACGTTTATTATTTAAAGAAAATTATTTTTACATAAATTGTTAAGGAGCAAAATCCTCCATATGTAGTTTATTATTTAAGAAATTATGACACAAATCTATTTTTTTTTACTCGAAAGCTATCTAGCAACATTAGTTTTTCTCGGAGCTTCAATATTTGGTGAAAATGTGTCACCGCATTATTAGTGAATAAATTTATAACGCGCATAGCCACCGCCTTATTAGGGTGATGTTTTTCAACGTACGATGCAACAGTTTCCCATGCTTTCATCATTTCTATTATTGTGCCAGTAGATTGTTGCTTTACTGTTTCTTCGTCCTCTTCCACCGACAAACTGTCCTCTACAACTTTTTGCTGTGAAAGACACTGCAATTCTATAAGCTGTTCGGTGGTCAGCTCTTGGTTGTGATCTTCCACAAGCTCATCAATATCATTGTTATCCACCTCCAGTCTCATGATATTGGCTTCTCGAACTATGCATGACTACCCTTAAATACTTCCTTTTTCGGCCGTGGATGATTCTGGCATGTTCTTACTTAACAAGGTCTGCGAAAATAACTTTCCCTTTCTGACAAATGATGTTTCGTTGATAGTATCGTCTTGTAATTTGCTTTTCGTTTATCCATATGAGAAGCAACCTTTCAGTATCGTCAAGAATACGTAACCGTTGCGTATATATTTTTGTCACTCCCTTTGAAGCATCTATCTCCTTAATCTTGTCCTTGTTCTTGAGGATAGTGCAAATAGTTGATGTAGACCGATTGTATGGGCGTGCTAGATCATCCACGTTCACATCTCGTTCTTGCTGTTCCACGATTTCACGTTTGATTTCTACGGTTATTTTTTTCTATTATAGCTGCCTTCTTGTGGTTTATTCGTCGGGGACATTTTTTAAAATCGTCGGGGACATTTTTGGTTATTTTACTTTACACAAAAAAATCACAGACAATATCTAAACACAAGTTTTGAAAATATGTAATCACAAACTGCACTAACATGCTAGAGCAACGAATCCTAAACACAGACTGATGTCAGACTGACGTAGCACTGGCGATGAAAGTTCAAGCGCACGTGCACAATCGAGTGCCGTGAAGAGGAGACTTCTTTCCACGTCACTCGTTATGCGAAATGTTGCTCGTTAAGGGAGCCATTTTTTTTACAATTTATTTTGCTCGTTATGAGAGGTGCTCGTTAACCCTTTCGCGGCGAACGTCACGTATACGTGACAGCAGCTATCCGCGTTTCTGGCCGATCGTCACCTATACGTGACAGCAGCTATCCGCGTTTCTGGCCGATCGTCACCTATACGTGTCAGTAGTTCGGAACGTTTTATTAGTTAATTTTTGGGGCACAAGATGGCACCGCATGTCTATGAAATTTGGAGTACACGTAGTTGTGACCTTCTATTCGAAAACAAGACTAGTATGAATCACATGCGGTCTATCGTTTTATGTAAACAAACGGAGGAATGGATGTATTGCGTTTGGCTGTCAGCGGGTAGGGCATTTTAACTTTGCACGTGGTCTTTGTTTACGAGATATCTTTGTTTATTTTTCTTTTGCGGTGGGATTGTAGCATTGGGTATATGGGTTTTGAGTCAGAATCAGATTCTGTTGCAGTGAGATTTCTTTCCTTTGATGATTTAATATGGAGAAAAGGAGAAAATATTTAACAGAAGACGAAATTTCTGAATTGATAAGAAATGTGTCTGAAAATGAAAGTAGTGACAGTGATACAAAAATCTCGTCGGGTGAATCTGTTTATTTGGAACACGGAGATCAGAGTGATTATGAAGATATATCAGACATTTCTATTCTGAGTATATCGCGGGACGGTACTTCTTTGTGGTCTTCTCCCGTAAGGGATTTAACTCTACTAACATTCACAGCGGCATGCGGAATAAAAGTCGATGATGCTGTATCAAATGAATTGTATTATTTCAGATGTTTTTTTGATGAAACTGTAATGGATTTATTAACTAAATTAATGCGTATTATATTATACTAACCAAATTAATGCGTATGAGAGGTTCATAAATCCGGAAAGTGAACAGAGTTTATCCTCGAAGTATTTTTGCCTGTAACTAAAGAAGAAATGTTTGTTTAATTTGCTTTGACAATTTTAATGGGTACCGTGAAAAAACCAAAAATTAAGATGTACTACTCAACGAATCCAATGATTGCAAAACCTTTTTTCAGTAAGGTTATGAGTCGGGACCAACGCATCGAAATTCTTCGATACTTGCATTTCACTTCTACTAATGCCAAAAAGATTGAAAAAAATTAAACCTTTTTTAGATTTAATCATTCAAAACTTTCAGAGTTCTTGATATATTATTGACATATTCTGGATATATTCCTGATAGGAATATATCAGTTGATGAAAGTATCTTACTGTGGAAAGGGAGAGTAGGATTTCGACATTATGTCCCAGCGAAAAATATTTTCAACTGTATAACAAAAATTTTTTAGTGGAAAAATAATAAAAGAATGTGTAAGTAACCCATATATAGCTTAAATAAATAGATTTGTTTGTAAATGTTACTATTTCGGAATTTTTCGTAACTTTAGGCTTAGCTCTTAAAAGTCCGCCGGCCTGGAGGGTACGCTCACGAGAAAAACTTCCGGCCTCAGAGGAAAGCGCGTGATCGGAACTGCCGTCGCGAAAGGGTTAAGCGCGGTTCCACTGTATATAAATCTATCACATCCCGGCAACAAAAGTGACACAAGTCAAAAAATGGCAATTTTGAGGTGGCAATTTTAAGTCATTAAAAAATATGTATTAAATGCTCCATTGTGCACGAAAAACGACGCATCTCTATCTCGCAATTTGTCTACCTGAGGGCGGTTGTATCAGTTTTACTGTAATGCTAGTTCAAGTATAGTATTCTTTAAGTTGATTTTTCTCAATGCTGCATTTTTGATTTGTGTCACTTTTCTTGCCGGGGTGCGATATATATTATGTAGGTACATCACGGACGCGATTTAAACACTTTTGTAGTCGTAGCGGTAAAACACACTAGAGGAAAGAACAGGAACACACTGAAGAGATGGAGTACTTTATTCCATGGAAATGTACTTCAAGACATCAGAAAAGGTACACAGCAATACATAGTTGAACGAAAAGGCACAAGCTGACAACAGGATGTTTAACAATAACGGCAACGGACAGCCCGGGGCTGCCGGGGCTTGCGTATCGATTACGGTTACATCATAATATAGTTGGAAGCAGTACGCCGACAAGGGACAGAAGATGAGAGAGCGCGAACCAGAAGACAAAGGCAAGGCAAAAAAGAAAGGTCGAACCACGCTGCTCCACGTTTTTTATACTATGGGGTCTCTAGGAATTTATAATTCTTTTAATTGGTTAGAATCGAACATCCGTCTTAACCATGTGAAGGTTTGTCCCAATGTCGCAAGACTTTCCGAACCGGTGTGGCGTGGCGAACTAAGCACGCGCCTCTGACTCATGTCTGATTTATGAGGTTAAAAATAACTTTACCGTGCATTAGGGATAATATAGATTCATAATTCATTTATTTCTAGGTCGCAATTTAAAATAGGGACTGTGCTTTATTGAAAGGGTGAAAGGAATTTAGAATTCCTTCACCCTTTCAATAAAGCACAAAGGCAATTAATATTAGAGGGGCGGGACAATTAATAATGATGGGGCGTTATATATATATATATATATATATATATATATATATATATATATATATGTTGGGTGGATTAAACCGCATAATTTGCCCCACACCTAATTTTCTGAAATAAAAACCTTTCACAAGAAAGTAGACTTGATGAGGCTAACTAAAATGCCTTTATTTTTCTTATTTTACATAAAAACATAGTAAAAAAGGGGATCGATTTGATCCAATAGCTTGGAAGAAAAATATTTACAAAAACTTATCTGTATTCTTTTTTGTTTAATGGTTAAGCGTGTCATGAACGGGCGAAAATTAACCTACTTAAATTTTGGAAAAACTACTTGAACTGAATGGTAAAGCTTGGGATAGTTATAGGAAGAAAGAAGGGATACAAGTTTAATGGCTCGACAATTCGTCGCAAACACATCTAAATATCAAGATTGCTGCGAAAACAGCTACTAACACTATGGCTGGAAGTCCAAACTCACTCGCAGAATAGTTACTGCTTAAAACCCCCACTCGCTGAAAAAATACGTACATCTTAAATACTTGTTGTATTTACTTGTACAAACCCCATTGGCTGTGACGCGAGAGCTTCGTAATTCGAGTCCTGCCTTCAAAGTTGAAAAATCTGCATATTATTTTATTTTTATTTTAAACCATCCGTTCATGACACGCTTTTAAATATCGCGTTTTCCGACGAAGAGAGAACAAATACTACAATATATATATATATATATATATATATATATGTGTGTGTGTGTGTGTGTGTGTGTATTAATTATTCAATTTGAGAATGAAAAAATTGTAAGGGATGATCTGCTGATATCACATAAAAATTTCTATAAATACAGCTGTATAAACAACACTTTAGAAAAGGAATGCGATTCCTTTTTTGAACCAATAACGTAACATATCCAACAATTTTTCAAGTGATTAATTTTAAACGGCTATGTCCTTCAAGGCAAGGGTCACTAGAGTGGTAGGTTAATGTGTTTCATCCGATTTAATTTGAAGTTCAGTGGCATAGATAATAATGTATTTCATTTACTTTTATCCGGCAGCAGTTGTAACTTCTTTACTATATTAATTATTGTACATGACTTCTCGACCATTCCAGCATACACGAAACGGATGACGACTCTATTTTAAGACAGCTTGACATCCGCTGACAACAAAAGAATCTAACCGTTATCTTACATCAAATTTCTAACCGTTTCTTACTCCCCCATTCAGATTTTCAAGGGCCATAAACCACAAATACAGGTCTGCTAGATTAATTAAAAAACTTTCCATTCATTAAGCGCCATTTAGGAAAGCTCCTGTCAAAGACTTTTCGACATGTCAAAAGCCGTCATCCTTCACAAAGATATTTCCAGCCAAGCGCTTTGAAAGAAAGCGGCCTTTTCTTCAAAGTTTCAGGGTTCTTTGACTTCGCTATAATACAAACCTAGCGACCCCAAACATATCAACAAAATTGTGAATGTCACTTTATGGTCAATTCCCTCTTGCTCTGGCAAATTCATTTCCTAAAAAGAAAATGGGAAATAACCCATGTGGTACTTACAACTCTCTTTTTTTACGAGTGGTGCACCTCCTTTACAACAGATTCAATTATAGACTTTTTTTTATTATTTCCTGAGGACCATTTCCTCATACAAACCTTGAAGAACAGGATTAATCTAGCGCCGTAATGTTTCCATTCTAGTGCACACCGAGTTTAAACTAAAATCAAATAGCACTTAATTTATCTGGTTTCAGGTAAGGCGGGATTTACATGACTGGATTCGGAAAAAAAAATCTTAAAACTCCTACCTCGTTAAATGCGAGTATTCTAAGGGTTACTGTGATGACATTGTGCTCGGCAAACTCCTGGCAAAATGGAACAAACATATTTTATTTATTTTTCCTTAAACATTTGATTAGATATACAGTGAAACTTCTCTAGCCGTCCACCCCTCTAAACGGCCACATTTTGTTCAGAACTGATTAAAGACGCCATAGAACTAATAGCATGGAAGAAACTCCTTTTCCACGGCCACTTTTTTTCGGAGCCATTACTGTCCGCCGTAGTGAAGTTTCACTGTAGATAGATTTTTTTGCATTCTTTTGCATTCTAAGTAACGGATTTTTTTCCATACAGTAGTGGACATTATTATAATTTTTAAAGAATTTTTTACTAGTAATAATTTCCCAATAGAAATAAACAAAGCTGATTTGGTGAATCTTCCAATAAAATTTTTTTAATCTTGAGATTTAGAAGGAATTCGTGTTTAAAAAATCCCGATTCTGACTATTTTGATTGACGTAACAAAATAAAATTGTCGGTTGTACGATGCAAGGATTGTCAGGAATATTATTTATTTAAAAAATGGATTTTAAAAACTGTTTCTTATGCTATAGAATGTAAACGATAAATTAATATAGCGATTGCCTTACATTGCCTGAGAAATTCAAATGCGAGAACATCGAAAAAGAAGACGCAGGTTTGATACCCGGACCTGGCAAATAATCGAGGCAACTTAAAAAAATCCTTAAGATAATTTTTTCCCAGTAACACTCGAAGTAAGAGGAATATTATGCAAACTTGATACTTTTTGCAAGGCACCTTCTACTTCTACACGTTGTTTCCATTGTAGACCCCTTATAATTAAATGTTTGATAGCTTTACGTATTTTGAAAATGATAGTTCTATTTTAAGTTGAAGGCGTGTTGATGTTTATTTTATGTAAGTTTTCAGATCTGAGGGTATTGGCTCCATTTTCCTTCCTATTTTTCTCATATCTACACGTTATTTCTATTGTATACCCCTTATAATTATATGTTTGATGGCTTTGCGTATTTCGAAACTGGCATTTCTATTTTCTGTCAAAAAGCCTGATGTTGATTTTTCGTAAGTTTTCAGAACTGATGGTATTGGTTCCATTTTCCTTCGTACTTTTCTCACCATAAAAGAAAATATATTCACTTGAACGTGTGACAGTTGAATTTGAGTACATCACCATTAAGCTTTCTAGATTTTAAAAATGAATGTAAAAAGTAGGACAGAAAGGCGTAAATGTATAGTTAATGGTGAACTTTTGTAAGAATGAGTTATTTTCTTTTAGCATCGAGTATTTCAAAGACGAGAGTAAAAGAAAGTTCCCATGCATATTTTTTTAAAAAATTTGATTAACTATCTTTCGAAATAACTCATGCCCAAATAACCACATGAGAAAGACAGAAAAGTGAGGTGAAATATTTGTGTTTGATTGCGTAACGCTTCAAACAATTCAATGTCTCTTAGCGTTGTTCAAGGAAACTGCTTATCAAAGAACTTGCCTTAACTGTACTTAACCGTAAAGAACAACTTAAAAGTGATGTCAAGATTTTCGTTGGAGTGGAACACTTAATTGAAGAACTAGTCTAGAAAACCTGAAAATTAAGCAAGCCTAAGAGAGTAAAAAAGTTACTTTTAAGCCTTAAAAAAAGCATACAACTAATCATCTGAACAAAAATTTTAGTGAATTTTTTTTATTGAAATGTACAAACAGAAAATTCACATATATCGCTTGGATTACTTTCATTTATATAATAGGAAATATAAATTTAGTTTACAGTTAATGGATCCCTATATAAACCAATAATGTACAAGAATTATGCACTAACAGTGGTACATTAGACTATAACTAAACTTATAGTAGTTTTCGTCTTTATATCTGCTCTATGTAGAAATGCAGAGATCTTTTGATGGTATTCTTTTAGTACAGCAAATGATAAACTGGGAAGGGGCAACACACACACAGACAAACGCACGCACGCACGCACACACACACACACACACACACGCGCGCGCGCACACGCATACGCACACACAACTATATGCGAGACCAGAGGGAGAGGAAGACATTAGGGTATGCGATGGTTGTAGTCGTTGGATTGAGTGGTTATTTCATCTAATCAATACATTCCAGTTGATGGGAATATTCCTTTTATTTACACGAGCACATTCTGGAAAATACGGGTATTTATTTGAGATTAACATTTTTGAGGAACAGAGAGAGTTGAAGAATATTTACAACAGCTCTATATATTGAAGAGAGAAGTTGTTCGTCTCGACTAGTTCAAACCGTTACATGATGATGCTAAGTGGCGCGCAGTTCGACTCCCTCACCAGGACAATGGGAAGTTAGTTTCTTTTTGACAAGTGATCATATATGGTGTGATATACACAACGACAGCTAGGTGCCACGAGTACAGGCATGGAAGGGACAGGCACAAAATGAAATGTAATGGTAGGGTTTTGTTTAATAGTTACGGAAACGAATAGACAAAATTAAAGGAATAGAATTAGTAACTGGTGGGGCGTTATTATTGCATATTATCGTTTGGAAGCTATTGTATTATTTATATCGGATTTTTAACTTATTTTACTAAGTTCGCTTCTCTCGCGCTATTCAATACAAACATTTTATGCAGTACCTCCCGCAATTTTCATTTGAATGTTTTAAAAAAAAACATTCGAATGTATTGTGATCAAGTGTATTGTGATAAAGAAACTGAATGTAACTTGATGGAAACTGGGCTGTGAGTTTCAGAACCTTCCGATTTAAAAGGAAGAAGCGGTTAACGTCAAGCAAAGATCTGTCATATCGATGTAGCTGAAATGTTCTTAGCAGCTACGTCGATATGACTACATCGTCAGCTACATCGATATGACTCGTAATTAAACTTGGAGACATCTTTGAATGCTTAACTAGGATAGGTTAGATTTAGAAATTAGATTTTTAAAAAAGTGTAGCTATGTGATTTTCTTCCATGTATTAGTTGTAGAAACGAATATAAGTAGGTCTGTCGTAACCCGTTGGATCATCCACTATTCATATGTCATGAAGAATGCAAGTTGATTTTTGTATAGCCCCGAATGAAGGTTCAGGTTGACAAAATATAATTAAAAATAGCAATCCATTCATTTTATCCAAGAATAAGAATTAATTTACGCTTATTATAAGTCACTTCCCTGAAATCTGCAAAGAATGCTTTTGAGGACAACATTTTTGGATGCTTTGCCCTCTTTCAAAATAGCATGAACATTTTAACTTACCTTTTTTTTCACATAAAACTATTCTTAAATTACTATTTTGTAGATACGCGATTTAAAAGTATATTGATGTATCAATAACCCTATATTTGCATGACAAATCACTATCATTTGAAAGTAATAGATTTTCACACAAACTTGCCAAAACGATAATCCGACAAAATTCATTTTGATTTATTGGAATTACAGTACATTTTCCTGAATAATACTTCGTTATGTTAACAGCAATTTAAGACTACCATAACATTTTTCGTAGATTATTTAGCGACATTTAAAAAAATTGACTCGGTGATTAAAAGTATACCCATCGTAACCTGTTGGATCCTCCACTGTTCATACAGGTTATGGAAAATTCAAATTTCAAAACTCCGACAAATAAATTCTCGGTTTGAGATAAATTTAGTTAAATATTTCAACCCATTTATGTTATTCCAGAATAAAAATTAATTTTCTCACATAATTTCGAGAAGTAACTTCTCGGAGTTTAAGAAGAAAATTTTATGGGGACAAAATTTTTGGTCATTTCCTATTTTACTTTCCTTTTCTCAAATGAAATTATACTTAAATTATTTTTTAGTAGATCCATTACGAAAATCTATATTAACATATCAATAATTTTCTTGTCTAGTAATATAAACTCGCTCTCGTTTGAGAAGTATAATTTTACACAAAACCAGCTAAAATCGTAATTCAACTTAAGTTTTCAGTTTAACAAATTGAATTGAAGCATATTTTCCAAAATGGTACTTTAATTATCTGAATTCAATGTAAAGGAACTATTTAAATTTTTACATATTATTAATCTGGGCAAAAAACTACTCTCGGCGATTAAAGCTATACCGGCTGCAAAAATTTGGGTCACCTTTCATTGAAAAGAATTCAAGTTAAATTTCCATATTTCACCCAATAAAGGCGAAGTTTGAAATTTTTTAAGGGGATGGTGGACATTATAAAGCAATTTTTGAAAATTTTACCTCAGAGATATGAAATTTTGTATTTATATTCATTAAAGTATAACTATATCAAACACCTTATAAAATTATATAAATATTGCCAAAAAAATTTATATTTTAAAAATTGAAATTTTTATTATTTTTTTTAATTCTTCTTGCGATCCAATTTTGAACTTCCCCCTTAATTTTGCATTTATATTGCTTATAAATACATTTTGAACAGAGTTATGTATTATTTTGTGCTTTCGTTGAATAGTTAATTTTTAGGAAATATTTTTATGCTTCTCACTACGAATTTACAGTGCTGAGGTTACGGCCATTTCCATGGCAATAGACGATGCTAGGGAAAAAGGTCTAAGTGAAATTGACATCTTTAGCGATTCCAGGAGTGCTTTGCAGGCTCTTGGGTCCTTAGAATATAAGGGTGAGATTATTGAGGAATTGAAACACGAGATCAAAAATAATGGTGTGGTCGTGCATTTCCACTGGATAAAAGCACATATCGAGATCCGACAGAATGAGGAAGTTGACACTGCGGCAAAAGAAGCCATGGAACTGGACATAATTGAAGGTACCTACAAAATGACCAAACAACAAGTAAAGGCAAAGATTAAGGCATATGGAATGAAAGTCTGGCAAGAAAGGTGGGCCGATAGTGAATTGGGGAGGCCGGTTCATAAAACCTACCCTCATGTTTCATTAGAAAGATTAATATCGAATTTCTATATAAATCAAGCTATCACTCAACATGGAAGCGTGGGCTCATATCAAAGAAGATTTTTTGGGAAGAGTGACATCTGTGCATGCGGAGAGGTCCAGACAATAGAACATTGTTTATTTAATTGTGTAACATGGAGAGATTTGCGGTCGAGTTTACCGAGGGAAATTACTGAATGGTCACCACATAAATTCTATAATGACTACTATTGTAGAAAATTCATTTTGGCTGTGATGAAAGACCTTATGGACTTTCATTACCCTTTTTTGGGTCATTGATAATTTTGTTGTTTGTTTGTTTCGGTTTTTATAATTGTGTAACATTGCATGTATTTATTTGTACTAGTTGGTACCCGTCAAAACATGACGGCTAGATAGTAAATAAAGGTACTAATACACAAATTATACTCAACACATCATTGCCAAATGTTGAAAATCATAATAATGAGCAGAAACAAATTAATGTTTAAGAGGCCTCGTGCTTTGTGAGTATCTAAAGCCAGATTTTAAAATGTCACTGAGCATGCGCAGAAAGCAAATTTTTAACTGTAAATTATCGCTAATCAAACAGCGCGAAATAAACAATTTCCATCAGGTTTAATCTTATGTTTCACAAACATAATTATTATAAAAATAAAAATAGCAGAGAGAGATTTAGAGAGACTCCTCGGCATTGAAACATGTCACTGAGCATGCGCAGAAACAGTGAGTTTCTAAAGCCAGATTGAAACATGCCACTGAGCATGCGCAGAAATCCAATTTTAATTGTAAATTATTTCTCATTAATAAAAATTGCAGTTACAAAAACCAAATTTGACAAATCTCCAGATTACAATCTTTCGTTTAAGACCAAAATGAGGTAAATTGATGCAGTAGTTTTCTCTCACGGACTGCCCAAAAAGTCGGCTTAGCAACTTAAATATATAGATTGTATAATCCTAGTCAAGCTGATTACCATTGCGAAATTTGTCGTCTTTCAAAATCATCCGTATACCTTCGGGAAGGACGGATTATCTTTTGGATTATGCTTCTACTCTGAATTTGCGTGAAATTTTTATACTTTTCTACACTTAAATTAAACTTTGATAATCTTAACGATGTCGAAACCTGAAATGGATACATAACTTTATTTTATTGTATAATAGAAATCATTATTATAAATTTTATGAAATTTCGTCAAAATTTGTGACGCGAGGAGCATTTCAAAGACTTGCAAATCTGGAAATTCCTCATTTTGCGGAAAAGCCATTTAACAGAGATTTTTTTTCACTAAACCTTTAATATTTCTTTTCAAAAGCCACCAAGCTTTCGTTTTAATTTTCATTACATATTTTAAATGTATTTTATTCCAATATTTATATATTTTTTAAATATTAATACATCCCAAAAAAAATTCCAATTTTTATTCGATATTTGGTAATTTGAAAGTCCACCATCCTCTTAATTAAATGTTTCAACCCATTCTTTTATTCAAGTACTGGGTTATACTATTTCCATTATTTTGAAAAATTCCTTCTCCGATCATCAAAGAATGTTATAGGGGACGATTTTTAAAAATTATTTTACCATTTTTCAAAAATACTTGAAAATTTTAACTTTTTTTTTAAACTACAAATACACTTTGTTATATTGTAAATCCTCTGTTTAATAGTTAAAATGACAGTCATTTTAGACTGATATATTTTCACATAAAACCACTATTTCAATAAAACTCTTTTTTAATTTAATGGTATTATAATTCATTTTCCAAGAAGTTTTTTTCATATGTTAAAATCAATATGAGACTATCATGCATACATTTCTTCTTATTTACACTTATAAAACAATTTAATCGATGATTAAGGCTGCTGTGTACTAACTCTATTGGATTCGCTCACCTCAATGTTAACCTATGGAGAAAATGTGTCCAAGGATTGCCGACTTAGATTTAAAGATTTTAAAATAAATTGCACTCCATAATATAGAAAGAAATTTTACAACTTGGGTCATTTTTCGTTTTTTTTTTAGAATGCAATTAATATATTTTAATTTAAACTATTCGGGGAATAAATCTGGCATAGTGTGTTTCAAACGCTCCTAAATTCCTTTGGTGGACGAAATTTATAAAACGAATCCTGTTGCAAGGTGCAGAAAATTTGAGGCTATCTGCAAAAATTTTTTTATTGGATTATCAGCATTCATGTAGCTGTAAATAGTAAAAAAAATTTCTCCATAAGTTAACATTGAGGTGAGAGAATCCAATAGGCTTATTACATAGCAGCCTTGAAACTCGAAGCATGAAAAAATCTTTATAAAAAAGAAAAATATTCATATTACATTTTAAAAAAATTATCACAAATGAGAGAGGTGGTATCAGAATATTTCCTACCGAAAAGAAACAGTATTATTCTTCGTAAAAATATGCCGCCTATTTAAGTGAAAAAAAAAGAGTTCTAGACAAACAAAACAACAACACAATGACCCCAAAGAGTAGAAAGTTCTAAAAATGAGTTTCCGTCCCGCATTAATTGGCTTTAATTCTTAATGGCATCCATTTACATGCTTAAGGTAGGACTCCACTTTGATAAGAAGCGCATCGGGAAGATGATTGTCCTCAATTAATTTTTTTGTAATCATCGTTTATAAAAGGAATAGATGCTGCGGGAAAATTCCAGCAAGGTCGCTGAATCGAAAGGGAGAATAATCTAAGAATATTTATGGTACAAAGTTTATCATTGATGATAAATTGTACGTACATCTGCCCGATAGGTGACTTGACAACTTTTGGTATGAATTATGGAGACAGGTGTGTTCTTTTCGGTGTTAAAATATACTTATAAGGGAGGAAAAATATACCTATTTTTGCTAGAATGTTCTTAGCACGAGCGTTGCTAAATGTAATCATACATTTGACCAGATAATTTCTTCCGAAATAGATGGTACATATTAAATATTGATAGGATAAAGTGATTTGCTCAAATTTTCTTCTCAGAGTTTACAAAATAGTTATATACTGAAATTTCATGTTTTTGATGCTACTTAATACGAAATAAACTCATTTATAGGATAAAATAACTGTATAAATGGGGTTTGTAGATTTCACGATGCCCAAGAAAAAATTTTACTCGAATTTTAAAAAAAAATTTAATCTCTAAATTAATAATTAAATTTAAGGAATCTAAATTGAATTATTTTATGAAATTTATAGACCTTTGAGAGAATATTTCTAGTCCCGTATAAAAAGCTACGATATTTTTTTCCCTGTATAGCGTAAGCCAGTGCATATAAACATCCAGGAAAAAGCATAAGACATCATTACACACTATTTTTGCAGTCCATTTACAGACAGTAGGGATTTCAGTACGAAGCAGACGATAGCGTTAACTCTTGCATGAAAACCGCAAATGCATTACTTTGATCGCCCCCCCCCGCCCCTGTTGACTTACGTTTTATATCGCAGACTACCACAGGACGTCATTGAATAAAGACGAGTATGTAAAATATGAGAGGTGATGGCCTGTATAATTTTAATTTTCAAAAAAAAAAGTTTTGATTTTTTTGGTGTATATTAATTTCTGTCTGAAAAGTTTCGTGAGATATATATGGCAACGCATCCATCCCAGTGACTACGGGAGAAAATATACAGCAAATCTTATAATGTAGACAATTTTTAAGGACTTTTTATCAGCAATGAGAATTTTTTTATATATATTCTAAGGTTTGAAATCTACGAGCAGTAAGTAGATGAAGTTCATTATTATAAATTCTTTGCATTGGCAGTTAAATTGATTGTTAAGGTTTTTAAATCATCAACAATCTGAATATGTACTTACGAGAAAAGCATATTGACATCCTACATGACGGAATACTGGTGACTGAATGAGCATATTCCATGATTTGCTTTCGGCCAGTTAAAAGCTGGAATCCGAATGTTCGAGGATAACATTAAAAATGAAGGTCTATAAAGTCCCTGAAGTGTCTAAAAGGGAACTAATTATACAGAATTCTAGTTTTATGAATGAAAAATCATAAATTCAATTTTAAAATTTTAAACTTCTAACTTTTTTCTCATAGTTCACTTCTTTTGGAATTTATGAAAATATATGTGCGATTAATTGTTTCTTGGTGAATTTTTAAAACCAATTATTAGAATATCTTTTAACATTAGGACTCCTTTGGGTTTTAAGGCCTTTACAATTCCTTATACGCAGTTAGCGACAGTCAGAGATTGAAAATCCTATTAAAATGTTTTTGAGGTTTTGAAAATATTACCTTATTAGAGCTTCCTTCCAAAAAAAAAGAGAAAAGAAATATTTTGGTTCAACCCTGCTTAAGGGATAGCACTATCCACTAACACGCGTGAAAAAGCAGTCGAAATTTGAACTCTCGACATCATTGACTTCAGTTTCCTTTTTTTGGGCTATTTTCGTAGCATACATCTTTATAACTTTATGAAAATCGTTATCAAACATTTACTTTTCACCCGCATAATCTCTTCTTCAATTGGTATCATGGCATCCCATATTACTTTCACCCTCTTTGCATAAATTACAATTCCTTTGACCTTAGTAAAAAAGTGATAAAGATATTTACACTCCCCAAGTTAAAAGTATCAGTAATGATCTGTATAAATAATGATTGAGTACAGAACTCTTGGAACTCCTTTACATGTTTCTCGGCTTTGACACTTTTATGGGACTTAAATTACAAAAGTATGAAGAATAGCCATGTTTTTTTTTTCTTTGTCATCAAAACTGCTTGTTAAAGGAGGGAAACTTGATCATGTAGCAATAAATTCCTTGGCTGTGCCTATGATTTAATTTTTGAAGCAGAAAAGTATAAAAATTTGTCTTTATCTTAGTTTAAAAATGCGTTTGAGAAAATCCATTTTCATATTTTTTTACTCTGCGTTCAGAGATTCGAGATAAAAGTATCAATATTGATCTGTATAAATAATGATTGGGTACCCCTCCTCTTTAGAACTCTTTGAGCTCCTTTACACGTTTCTCGACTTTGACACTTTTATGGGACTTAAATTACAAAAGTATGAAGAATAACCATGTTTTTTTTTTCTTTGTCATCAAAACAGCATGCTAAAGGAGGGAAACTTTATCATATAGCAATAAATTCTCTTGGCTGTGCCTATGATTTAATTTTTGAAACAGAAAAGTATAAAAATTTGTCTTTATACGTTTAAAAATGCGTTTGAGAAAATCCATTTTCATACTTTTACTCAGCGTTCAGAGATTCGAGATGTTTAAAATGCTCTACATGCACAATCGATAACGTAAACTGCTTCGGCGAACGACAAACAGGACTCGATACAGTTAAGCGATCACCAGCCGAAAAGCAAACAAACAACCAAGAAAAAAAAGTATCGGGGAAAAAAAATGCTTTCTCATAACGTATGTTCGAGCTGCCACAGGAATACGACTCTTGTCTACGCCATCCTTAACGCCGGTGTGGGATCACCCTCTGCATGATTTCCTCCGCATAAGCGGTCACCTGCAAAATTACCTGAGAGAGAGAGAGAATCGGGCGGAATTATTAAAGAAAGGTGATATTCATGGATGAGACACCGCTAAATAGCGTCGGATGATGAGGCAAATGGGAGTGAGAGGAAGGAAACGCTGGTTGGACGCGCTCGTGCGAGACACCTCTCCACAAGCAGAAAGAGCAACTTTTACTTTTTTTCCCCCTCTCACGACGATGCTAATGCAGGCGGGCTGTGTATTTAAACACGGTATAATACATATTATAAAGGTAAATGCTTGCGCGTACGTGATTGTACAGCAGAATAGTCAACGGGGTTGTATACTTGTTACTCGGCTGATTTTCTTTTAAGAAATGTTCGCGTCGGTGCCCCATGCAGATGCAAATACGGTCTCCTGGACGATCAGAATTCCTCTCCTGATCCGCCCAGTCGATCTAAAAATTTTGCGTTCGGTACCGGTGGGGGGTCATATCTTCTCTGCTCCGCTTAAAATGTTAAAATTAAGCATGATTTTTTTTATTTCACATCTGGTATTTTTTTTTAACGTTTTCCTCTTAAGTAAATGTCTTCTTATGGAAAAGGACAAACGGCCATAAAGGGATTGCGACTGAATTTGATTAATCTTAATTCTTTTATTCTAAAATTTAAATAGAGCACCTATTGTCATAAATTGAGATTCTAACTTTGGGGGGGGGATTATAAAATCAGTTATAATCAGATTAAAGAAATGCCTCACTGGATCCAATTTTGATAACGGGTTTTAATTATTTAGAATAAATTAAAAGTTACTTAAAATGTGGATAATTCTTGAGCTTTTGCGGGGCTTTTAGGTAATTCTTGGATCTAGTCATATAACTTTTCCCTATGCTTGGACGTCGCAAATTTTTGCCTGACATAGCTTACCTTTCAGAAACAAAGCTATTAGATCGCATCCGGAAGTAATGCAGAGAAAACGATTCAAAGACAATATGATGATATAATATGACGACTGCAAAATGTCAAAGGTCCCAGGGAAGAAGAGGGTGTGGTCATTGTGTTTTAAGGTGGTCTGCAAGTTAGAGATTAGTATACTAAATTTGGTTCATTTGAAAGTTTTGAATGTACAGAGAACACACAGATATATTTTCAACTTAACATGCATAAATACAATGTGTATTTAAAGGTTCCTTTAATCGTTGATCATTCTTTTATGGTCCCAATGGTAATCTAATTGCTAAACAACCATTTCTGGAAACTCTCATTTGCAAAAGCTTTTTAAAATTTTCGTATCTATATTTAGTATGGGCTTGTTAAAATAATGGTCGTTAGAAGAGATAAAAGGTGAAGATTTATTTAACGCTTTCTCTTTTAGGAAATTATTTCTTGTTCTTAGTATTATCTTGAGGGCCAAGGAGGCCTTGCGGTACAGCGCGCTGGCTTTCGGTGCTCGGAAAGAATCCCGGCGAAGCGCCACTAAAATACCTCTGTTTGTGTCGTCCCTTCATAGGGGGTAATGCTGGTCCGCCTATATGGTGATCCCATAATAAAATGGCCAGCAAAACTGAGGTGAATAACAGGCGAATGTCTAGCGACAAAGTGCCTCCGCATTAGAAAAAAAAGTATTATCTTTAAAATTTATTATGCTTGCAAAAATTAGTAAATACTCATATAGAAGTTTTTGCATCTCCGGTTTTCCGAAAGTTCAGTTACGGTCATTAGGATTTTACAAAGAAATCAAAATTTTTCCCTTTCTAAAAAAATGACACAAATTGTGGGTTTAGGGTTTATTTTGCAACAAGTAAGAAGACATATTTATGACTTGCATGCCCCAATACTATAAAACAACGGGGAGAGGTTTATAATTGTCTCTCTTTGTCCTCAACTTCCTAGCCCCACTCCATCCCAACCTCGAAGACTGCACATGCCATTGTCATCACCACCATATCCTCTTAGGCTTTGTTCACATTGCTTTCGGAGCATTACATAGCATCAGCAATAAAAATTTTAACCTATAACAGAATTCAATTCATTTACCACATGATAAGTCGAACTAATCACAGATAGTGTCAACAATCGCCAACGGGGTAACGCAAGGGATGCAATGTGAACAAGGCTTTAAACTTCCAGAATGCTCGCAGTCTAACCAATTCTGATAGATCTCTCTCTATACACAATTTTTCATACTTGCTTTTCTTTTATACATGCTGTATATTTATCCTACCACCCCTGCTTATACAATACCCTTTTTTTTTCTCCCAAGATTTAGACGTCATATGGTATGACTTGGAAGAATTTTTCCTGGAGTCAGGAAATGCTAAAAAAATTACAGGTAGTCTCTTCTAACGAAACTACAGCGGGTTTAACGTAAGATTACTTATCGCTGCTTACCTCTTTTGTATATATGTATGTATGTGTTATGTATATATGTATTTATATGTATGTACGTATGTATAAATATATATGTATGTCAAAATTTTGACGCATTTTGGTACTTTTCTGTTTAACTGTTTACTGCTTGCCCAAGCGATACAGACTGGGTTTGAAGCGCTGCCAAAATTATAACTCGCGACGCAGGACATCTGAAATTTTCCTTTCCGGAGGACCGTTATGGAGGAACATAATCCTACATTAAAAAAATTATGTGTAAATTTATGATTGTTACTCATTTGATTCGTGTCATTCCGGCTTACAAGAGGTTTTGAAAAGGAACGATGTAAACTTTGCAGTAGGGGAAACCCATATTGCGATAATAAGAATAGTGAGGTTTTCACAAACTTTTAACTGCAAAATACTCTTTTCTTGCTTAACGATTCGGTTATATTTTAACATACATACCTTTTGTTACAGATGATATTTTCCTACTCTTTTTCCATATCGTTATTCACAAATATTTCTTGTTGCACGTCTGAATGAAATTCAGACTATAAATGAGAATAACACAATGCGTTTATTTCATAGAAACTATACGTACATCTCCTGAAAAATAAATTAAAAAAATCCCTTCAGTTTTTCTTTTTACATACAAATTTTTACTTTACTTACAAACTGATAGTAAGAGAGAGAGAAAGTCATTCATATCTTTTTTTTTCAAAAATGAAAAAGAGAGAGAGAGAGAATGCCTTCTGACCACGTGACTTTTTAAACTATTTTAATATTTTATTTTATAAAATTTGAGGATAGAAAATATGTCCTAATCAGCACTTATAAGAAAAAGGGTGTTATATCAACCCTTCCTTTAAATATACAGCGATCTATTAAGCTATGAGAAATTTGTCTCTTTCCCCAGAATCAGAAATAACACATTGGATAAACAGAGGAAAATTAAACCTGTAGCAGATGGGAAAGTTAAAAATATTCCAGAAATTTCAATTAAAGATTTCCCAAAAAATCAAAATTACTTAGCAAAATATTAATAGGGATTTAAGTTGTCCATAAATTTTTCTCTGGACTTAGAATATCTCAATATTTCTCTTTCGTTCCTGAGGTAAAGTGAATATTCCTTATTTCTTTTTTTTTTCCCTGGGTAAGTAACCCTTATAGGTTTAACCGATCGGGTATCGCTTCTCTTTTCTATATCTCTAACTCTGGAGCGTAAAAAAGGGTGAATAATCCGCAAACACGATATCAAAAGCTGTCGCGTGTCAACCATGTTCCTCACGTAGCACTAAGATGCGAAAATAACAAATTTGACATAAAAGTACTGAAATTCTTCCATGTGTTTGATGAGCTACCTCATTTTGTATGGAACTTTTGTCGTCATTCAGAACCTCCAAAGTCTTAGTGACGCAATATTGGGATGTCATGTGGCCACCTCGTGTTTACTGTTCTAAAATCTTAGGACTGGCAAAACCCCTTCAAACACACACTTTATGCCTCGGCATACATATTCAACACTTATTTTTCACACTGGGGTCATGGAAAAGAAGCCAACAGGTTCTTTCGATTCGGCACACGAACATCGCCACGGGTGCTGTCACATCACACACAGATGCTGTGGGAGAGCCTCAAGGTACCTCGTGGACAATCCGTCACAACCTCAGTCATTTCTCGCGAAATTTATGATCGGAACACGCACTGGTGTAAAAGGGATGCGGTACACGTAACAAGATGTGATGTAAATGGGCGATGTTGGCAATCTATCAGCTAGCTTTTGGCACAAGTCACCAGAGGGCTTGCACACTTGCAATCTTTTACTTTCAATGTACTTACGTACTCCTTAATGGATACATCTGACTTTTTAAAGTGCCGAAGAAGTGCTAGCTGTTGATAAGCATCCGTACTTACGTATATTGTTATCGTAACTTTTCTTCTAAGTATTGAACCAATATATTTCAATTAATTGTGTTTACAAGATTGAGTAAAATATATGTATGTGACACTTTCCTTAAAGAAAAAGAAATGTTTCGAACCGCTGAAGCGAATATCTCCAATTCTCTCAAAAGCTTTATTTCTGTCTCTTGTCATCTATACTTTTCAGGACATTATTAAAAATAATTCCCTGATTCTTATCTAAGCCAGCTCGGGCTTCATTTCTGAACCTGTCTTCACTGTAATGGCCTCTTCATATTTTGTCATGAATTAGAGAATAACAAAATATGTCTTCTTCATATTTTACCATGAAATACATTTCAGGTTACGTTTTCTCTTACCCAAAGAAAATGCTTAGTTGTTGATTATAAATTTTGTTCATTCATTGGGTTAAAGTTATTTAAAGTTTTGGCAATTTTATGATTTATTTGCGTAGCACAATTTTCAGCTTTCACTACCCCAAGCTGATATCGCATTTATCTGAATAAAATATTCTATCATAAGACTTCAGTCGGGTATTGTATAGTCTTTCAATCTCACTGCCACTGGGAAATCACTCCTAAATGTTAACGGCAAGGACAAAATTAGCACTGAATTCTACACACTGTGGTAACAACAAAAAAAAAACTTCTTTTACAATCATATTCCACGCCAGTAAATTGCCATATTCACTATGCAGCTTTAAAAGACCTGCTAATCTACTCCTTTTCTCGCATGTTCGCAAATGTCTGTGTGTGTACAATCAAGCCTTGTTGTGGGGTCACCTCTATAGACTAGATTGATGTGATCTTACAAGCCGGGAAACCTAATATGCTCGGCAAGTTTAGTATGTTATTTATATTGAGAGCAGTACCTATCTAAATAATGAATTAGAAAATTAAATTTCACGGCTCAAAATCACAAATAATGTATTTTGTTTCGTAAAATCCTTTTTAATGCTTTACGTGTGTTTTATCATTAAAAAATCTTAGGTGCTGTATAGTATAGTCTCTACTACAGGAAGGAGTTTATTATTTATATATATATATATATATATATATATAATATGGCTTGGTACAAGAAGTACCTAAGTCAGTTTTTTCAAAGATGACTTTGTTTGCTTATGTCTCTTTAAAAAAATATTATTTTAATGTAAGATGTACCCAAGTCTGTATAATGGTTTAGAAAACACTTTTAAAGCATCGGATAGACTTGGGTACTTCTTACATTGAAAATAATATTTTTTTAAGAGACATAAGCAAACAAAGTCATCTTGGAAAAAACTGACTTAGACTTCTTGTGCCAAGCCCCAGATATGTGTGTGTGTGTGTGTGTGTGTGTGTGTGTGTGTATTAATGTATGTGTGCTTGTCCAATCGCTTTCAGCAATTTTCACGAAACTAACATCATGCATATCAATTATGAATAACCACTTGTTGGCAACATTTTCCAATTGCAGCTATGTCATTTCGTGATTTGTATGCTCTCATAAAGAAGTAATACGCATTTCCAAAGCTTAGATAGCTGATAGATATATGATAATAGGATTCAGCATTGATTGAAACATCGCAAGCACCTGACTATAATAGATCAAAACAAATGATTTTTTTCAATGAAATATTCGTGTGGGCATGCAGGCAAATTATTAGCCATCAACACATGAGAAAAATGTTACTTAACCTTCAGCGTCAGATCGATAACCTTCACTGATTTCACTACGCCCATCGTATGGAAACAAAAGTATCTTTTTCCCCTTCATTAATCGATAATAACAATGACAACGCCTATGCAGCTTGATCAAATATTGCTTTAAGCACCGTTATAATGAAATCCTTTGTTATCCATCAATCATTAATTTGGTAAGCCTTCGGGACCTTGGGACATAGTCCAATTTTCTCTTCTGGATGCTAATCATATATAACTTTTAAAGTTACCGTAGAAGTCCAAGCTTGTGTCCAAGGATTTGTTTAATAACAAAGAGGAATGTAAAAATAAGAAAAAAAACTGTGATCAACACAAGCTTTATAATTTACAGTATGTGCACGTCACTTACATCAAGGAAGAAATGGCAAAAGTTTTACGCCAAATAATTTTCCCCTATGTGTAGAAAGAAGGAATGTGTACGTAAGTGAATACATGCATGTATGCCTCCACGAGAACTTTTGTTGTTTCTTAAATTGATCCAGAATTCTTGACACTAATCATCATATCTAGCGACGCGACGTGGTCAAAATATTCATATTAAGAAGGTTTTTCCTCAACTTCTGGCGTGATAATTACAACCAATGAAATTCCTTCACTTTGGCCAGAATCTAGCCTGAATATCCCTAGCTCAGTAGCAGGTAAATAAAGGATATGAACTACGCCGGAATTTCTTTTCCAAGTAAATGCGTAACTGTATGTTCTTTTTCTCACTGTCTAGTCTTCAATAAATGTATTTTTTGAGATATCAAGGATTAGTTCGCGTCACAACTGACTTTATTGTGACTTACTCTGTAATGGGTAAACGCCGATTTTTGGACTCCCTTACATACATGTATATATGTCTCATAAAATATGTATGTTTGAATGTAATTTGGTATTAATGTTGTGAATAGTTATTAGCTGTATTTGAACTCATGTATTTCATTCTTTATGGACCAAAGTTGGCTTTTACAAAGTTGACTCTTTGAATGATTACGGCAAAAAATGAATATTCTTAAAAATTTCATCAATATTCAATTTTATGGATAGGGAAAAGAGAAACTTCTAATTTCTAAAAGCAGTAACTTCGTGAGGATAAAATATCTAGTCTATTTCATTGAATGAATTACCTAAAGTAACACATAAATTTCAGCAGCATATCTTTCTTGGATATTTTAGAATGAACAGGTATAACCGACACACTCTCCTTTAGTAAGCACACCACAGAATGGGTATTATAACATTGCACTTAATTATTGCTCCCAGACCTGGGTTTTTCTATGACCGTATGGATTCATGAGTTATTTTTGAAAAAAAAAAATCTCAAAATCTTTGTTTTTCCTTCGAAAGTTAAAAATATAGCTAAAAATTTATATTTATTTCTCTTTTTTTTTTTTTTTTTTTTTTTTTTTTTTATCCAATGCGGAGGCACTTGTATATATTTATTTCTCTTAATAAGCATAATTTAAATACAATAAGACAATTTAATAAAAAAGCACGGCTTACAATAACATTTGTGTGTGTTTGAATGTAAAATGATTGAAACATCTCAAATGCTTAAAAACGCTAGTTACAAACATGGTCTATGTCTATATTAACACAATTCCTGGCTACTTACTCATTTTGTGATGTGAAGTCAGCCTTTTGTCATCCTTTGTGGAAGCTGTAACGCAGTGCTGTCAGAGTGTTTTATGCAGCATTGATATTAATTACTTTCCATGATAGTTTCAATTGCCAAGCTAGATTTTTTAGATACCATCATATGATAGAATAATGAAATCAGGATATTCAGGCTTTTTCATATTCATACTCATTTCCAGGTTCAACAGAACCATAAAACGCACCAAAATGGTGTCTGTCTGTTAGTCAATATGCTATACTTTAACAATGGTTCAATTTTGTCAAAAATATTAAGATAGGCCAAAAAAAGTGAACAAATAAAATGTATAATTTTTTAAAAGGTATTTGAAAGAGTAGACGATTTACAAGAGAAGTGGAAAGCAAAGGATGTTTATACATTAAATGCCGTTATTGCTGCCAATTAAAGTCTATAGTATTGGAGTCATTCCGACGTATGATACAGAATCGCTGAATAATTGCCTTTATTGAAGTGTTTATTGCTATTTCGTTCGGGGTTTTAAATGCTTTTTGCTTATATAATACAATTACGCGCACATATTTCCATTCCCCAAGAAAAAAAAGTTTACAGAGTGCAGCTTTATCAATCAGTCCATTCACATTAGATATACTCGAGATTATGTGATATAAAGGTGCTTGTCGTATCTGTAGACTTTGTACGTGGTACTAAATCAAAAACAGGGATAAACCTTGCCATGTGAAGCAGAGCTAAGTGAAAGTTAATACCATCTATGTTTTTTTTTAAATTTTCCAATGCATTGTTGTGACGAAAGTGAAATGTTGAAAATTCCTTTGTTGTACTTTGCTGGAACTTTGTCTTGGTATCTCCTCCTTACTGCATTTTTCAAACTAGAACTTAATTGTAGCTTTTAATTGAGTTCCGAATAATTTTGTCATAAGGATGCAATTTTATTTCGGAAATAGATCGAACTGCAATTGGTAGAACTCTTTAGAGAATGCCATGTGACTAACGACATTGTTTAATTTATATCCCTTTTTAAAAAAAGCCGAGTCCGAAAAGATGTGTCATGATATACCTCAACCCATCTAATAACCAAGCTGATAAAAAAAAACTGACATTCCAAATTTTACATTAAGAGTATAGTTGTGTCTAAATGCATAGTTGACCGGAAAGAAGGGTCTTTTTATGTTTTAAGTACAGGATGTGAGCGCAAGTGTGATTTGGCCAGAAACCACAATGTGTATCATTTAACGACAGAGGGAGATCAAGGTGAAAGGAAGTCACGCAAGCGTATGATCGCTAGCCGAAAATTAACGTCACTGCCAATGTTATTAAAAGCTATGAGAAGTTTAAAGTGCGCTGAGTTAACCAGGGTTACGCACAGTTGGGTTAATCTACTTATTGGGACGGATGCTCTCCTAGGGGTATCCTTCATATGAGGAAGTGCCTCTCCCTTTCCCGTCTTTACATTACACTCCAAAGATAGTCTGCTCATCATATTTTTAAGCGGAAGAGTTATCAGTAAAAGTAAGATTCATCAATGCCTAAAGAATAGTTGCGTTCGGAACTTTTTAAAAGGAAGAGTTATGTTTGAGATATCATGATATTTATGCATGACTTAATCGTACGACGTATCTATTTAATCCAGACAAAAGCCTAATCTAAAAGGAAAGGGAGAAATTCTGAAGTACTGTCAAATTCCTTCCTTTTCACTAAACTTAAAAGTTCCTAAGAAAATTGCAGTTTTAGGAAAAACAAACTTGAGTGAAAATTATATAATATAAAAGAGAGATCGTAGTTTTGAAATATTTTTGTTGCATGGAATAGATTGCACAAATTAAGTGACATATAAATTTTACTATAATTATCTCAATGAGCAGAAGGGAAAAAAATTCTGGGGAGTATGAAACATTTTACAGAGGGAAAGTACTTTCCAACTTAAAAAATATCAGCAATAGAATGATAAGACTCATTATCACGTGTACAGCTTCAGATCAATTAACTCTAATCTTTACCTGAAGTTCGACTTTCTGAAAGTTTCAAACGAAACAGAATGCCTTTCTTTATCAAATACAAATATCATCTTCATAAAAAATCGAAATTTTAAAGCAATTCATATTTATTTTATAAATTAATATTTTGATATGGCATATGCCTCGTTTCATTCTTCAAGCTGACCAACCGTTAAGTAATCCCCCCCTAATAAATAAATATATATATATATATATATATATATATATATATATATATATATATATATATATGCACATACATATTTTCAGATAATTAATTCGAACGTCTATTGGGCGCTTACGATTTTGTAGCTCTCTTACAATGTAACGGAAGGACAGCAGTTCACCTTACTTAAATGATCCTCCAATGAAGATCTATGAACCCCGAAGTTGATCCCCTTTATATTGTCATCCCATTATATCAAATCACTTTATGTCTACTAATGCAGAAATAGTTTAAATAAGTATGTTCAATTCATTGCTAACCTCTTAATATTTGATGAAATTGTACTTCAGTGACATACTAACAAAATGTCAACTTTTCCAAAACTCTTTCTCACTTAACTCCAGAGTTTTAAAAATAGCACAAACAGGAGCAGTAAAAGAATTTTTAAGATTCTCTCTCTACTTATATGTATTCTTAGATACTTAGTTTTATTTTATCGCCGTTCCATTAAAGAGTGGGAGAATTTGTAAAGTATTTTCACTTTGCCATATTTCTTTTCTTCCTCCTGAGAACTCAGACCTCTACTGTCCTTTTCATAATTTGTGTCTTGCATTTCAAACTATGCTCTAATGCATTCTGCTTTTATGGATATTATTCGAAACATACTGACAGGCTTGAGAAAAGCAGATTTAAGTCCTTCTTTTGAAACCAGTTTCCAGCCGAAACAATGAGTATAGAACGTGTTTATTTCAAAGATACATGCGAGATGAACAAAATCTGTAAACATCAGTGAGCAGAACACACCCAGAAGTACATTGCACCAGAAAAATTCCTTACTCTCATTTAGGGTCTTTAACATGATTTTTCCTTTGGCTTCGAGCAGTTTTTCCCCGTGAAAAACTCCCCAGAATAAATGCAGATGATGGCTGAGACAAACGATTTAACCAACTGTTGATGTATCGTCTTGATAATGAATCCGCCTCGGGCTCAAAGGGAAGGTGAAGGTTGACCCAGTGCCTCATTTGTGGTGACAATGTGAGGATGATGAGTTGCTGAACATTGAATTTGTATTACAAATACAAGACTGGTTGTAATCAGTTAAAGGGAAATGATCAGATGATTGTGACGGAGGTTAAGTTTTCAAGCGTATTTAGGACGTTTGAAAGGATTGTTTGGCGGGAAAATTGAGTGGCGTGTCTGGTAGTGTAGCCAAAAAACAATATCGCAAAGTGACGCTCTGATGATTTATATCAGTTGCAGCCTTAGGGGCATATGACTCAGTTCTTTCTACGCTATCGCGATAGAGAAGATCGAGTTGTTATTAAAATCTGAATTTTCCTGCAGGAGGCTAAAAGGCTGTCCGAGCCTCCCAGTAAGGAAAATTTGCAACCACTGATATCAGGAGATTCAAACCTTGACCATATGGTGTCGAGCATAAGATTGGAGCATAACTAGCCATATTATGTTGGTAAAAATTTGGGGATTTGAATCTGTGGTGTATTTTGGTAGCAGGAAAAGCAAACGTACCTTAACTGCGATAAACACTTAGGGGCAAAATTAATATATAAATAAATAAAATTCAAGGAATTGTTTGTTTTTAGCCTTTGTGCTACAAAAGTCGTCCTCTAGAATTATTGTCTCTAGTCCATTTTGAAATAAAAATTCATTTGATATGATCCGGCAATGTTTCAAATCACAGAAGCTCTTCACCTGGCTTTTTATATTATACGAGAAGCAAATTTATAATTGTAAAATAAATAAATGAATAAAAATAAAAAATGAAATACTTATTTATATGTTCGGATTTTTTATTGGCATTAAAATTGCATATACCTTCACATCGCTCAAGTCTGCCCACATTGTTTTACGAAAGGCATACTACGATCTTCAGACCCCAGTTTGATATTCCTTCCTTCCTTGTAACTTCTTGCGTACAAAATACAGCGTGATCCAAAATGAATATAGTGATTACAAACGGCTATAACTATTTAGTCGAAAAGAATTTATCGATAAGAATTACACAGAATGTAAAAGGTAGTTCAAAATTTTGCTTACATACTTTATAAATGTTCTATGCGACTCCCCTTGGTCACACGGACAACATCTAAGAGGTAGTCCATTTCACGCCATACAATCTGAAAAATATGTGGAGTCACCAACGAGAGTGCCTTAGAAATGCGCGTATGCCACAGCTAGATACGGATTTCACGGATTACATCTTTCTTCAAGATGGAACACCCCCATATTGGGGTATGGAGGTTCGCACATTTTTAAACCAACATCTTCCAAAGCGTTGGCTCGGTCGAACTGGAAATGTCGACGATGTGGTCTGCTCTTGGCCACCTAGATCTCCGGACTTGACACCCTGCGATTTCTTTCTATGGGGTTCTGTGAAAGACCTTGTGTATGTGCTTCCTTTGCCGAAAACAATTCCAGAAATCGAAATGCGCATTTCTAATGCGTTTACGTTGGTGACGCCACATGTTCTTCAGAATGTATGGCGTGAAATGGACTACCGCTTAGATGTTGTCCGTGTGACCAAGGGGAGTCACATAGAACATTTATCAAGTACGTAAACAAAATTTTGAACTTCCTTTTACATTCTGTGTAATTCTTATCGATAAATTCTTTTCGATTAAATGGTTATAGCCGTTTGTAATCACTATATTCATTTTGAATCACCCTGTATTTTGAATCACGACATCGGGCAACGGAGTTTTCTTGCCAGAAACTTTTAGAAAAATTTATCACGCTTATGTTTTTACATTTCAAACGGACTCAGAAGCAGTGGCGCACCCGAGGGGGGGAGGGGCAAGCCCCCCCCCCCAAAGTAATAGAAATTGCATTATGAATATTGAATTTGCATTATAAATAATTTTATCCGTTCAACTCCCTTCCCCAATATTAAATCCCGGCAAACCCGTCTGGCAAACCCGTCGACCGGGTTTGTAACCAGTTGCGCCGTGTGCGTGGCTCCATTCAATTACATAGGTTACGACTCAACGCGGACTGGTTTGTGATTCGAGTCAGTTATCAGTTTCTTTTGAGTTGCCCCGTGTGCAGACGGCCTTAAGCATTTTTAAACAAAATCTTTCAGAGGTGATCATGATTTGGGTACTTGTATGTTATAAATACGTCAGTATAAATGTAGTCATTACGTATCGCGTTTACGAAAATTGTAACATCACTGATAATTTTTCAGAAATTTAGGAGTTTTCGAAGTTAGTTCGCATTGATCCAAACACCAATGGCGACAGCAATATTCCTAATAAGTATTAATACGGAATGTCTTTGCATCTATATCGAAATAAATTTTTAATTTTACGGAAAAATTCCTAGCCATATTTAGTGTCGAACAAGACTTATGCGGCTGAAATTTAATACGGCGTTTGTCCTTATGATATCCTCTACTGTAAATAACAGCACATAAGCGCACCATTTTCACTTGCGACTCTACTCCGTTCATTCCAGACCTCCATATGAGGCGTTGAAAGGCAAAGTGGTGTAAGTCACATTTTCAACTTTTTTCCTTTGAGGGCAAATATGTAATCTCCATGTTCAATTTATAGTTGAATTGTAAATAGTTTTATTTGCAGTATTGTAATAATTGTTATGAATTATAATTTGTTCAATTTATGGTGGAATTTTTTGTAGTTTTTGCAGTTAAACTCTTTTGACTTACACCACTTTGCCTTTCACCGCCTCATATGTGATACAGTGGGTCATAGGGTACTGTTATGATATTATTGATAGAGACTTGATCCTCTTACCAAAGTGCTGCCGCATCATAAATAAGAACTAGAGAATTTTTTTAAATAGGTAAATATCAGGTGTAGGTTGTAGATACGACAGACAGAGGCCTGGGTCCTATACGATAGGATCTCCTTCATGCCATCATATAGACGCTATGACACATATTTGAAACAATGCAATCTCGTAAGATCCGCTCTCCCTGCATTTCAAGCAGGTATCAAAGCAGAGTATGCCATAAATTTTTGTTTTTTAAGATGTTTTTAGATTTTTTAAATCCGATGATGGTAAGTATAACACCACTATAAGCTTTAAATAAAACAGTAATTGACAGAAACAACAGCAAAAGTATCCTTGTGAGACTTAGAATTTCTTGAAATCAGGTTTTCAAGAAATCATATATTTTAGGATTCACTGCAATGCAGTTTTGTGAGAAGCGTATTCACAATCTATGCAGCAAAATTCTTTCACTCCATTACATTACATTACACACTAAATTATCAAAACTATTCGAAGATGCAAATACTTTTGAGAAAACTGGTTTTATTGTGTAAAAACGTACCATTTTCTTGAATTTCTACAATTATGCCTCGATATGTAATATTCAATTATTTCTGATCAGGTTATGGAAGGAATACCACGTCATTCATTCTGAAAAGTTGTTGCCATGCCAAAGATGAGCATGAAAGGATGGATTCGATATCCAACGACCGATTAAAGATGTTCGATTAAAGATTTTTTTAAAATTGTACTCCGTAATAGAGAAAAATTGTACACCTTTGAGCATTTTTCGTTAAAAAAAAATGCAAATATTTTTTAATTTAAATTATTCGGGGGAGGGGGGGTTGAATCTGGTATAGTGTGTTTTAAACGCTCACAAATTCCTTTGTTGGACGAAATTTATAAAATGAATCCTGTTGCAAGTTGCAGAAAAGTTTAGGCTATATGAAATTACCCTTTTTATTTTATTATCAGCATTTATATAGCTGTTAATAGTAGACACATTTTCTCCATAGGTTCACACTGAGGTGAACAGCGAATCCAAAAGGGTTAGTACACAGCAGCCTTAAGCATGGGTATGTGTAGTCGTTCGGTATCAGCTCTGATCTATAGATCAGGCATTCCCAACCCGCGGACCGCATGCGGGTTGGGAAGATCGTAAACTTTATAAGACCTATGTTCCCAGAGAAAAATATTTCTTGCTTCACTATTCTGCCTCATTCCTGTGATCACTTTACCGCAAGATGTTCATTATCTTCAAAAAATGAAGCGCACACGCAGAGTAAAATTCGAGAAAAAAATACCTAGAGTACCTTAAGAATTCATTTAGAATCGCAACCACTTCCTTCCAACTAAAGACTGACGCATTAGTTTCACAGAAACTAGGTCAAATATCCCGCTACTTTTATGTTTATGTTGCTTTCCTTTTTTAATATAATTAAAAGTAAAAATAAATAAAGGAAGCTTTGTAATTTATATGCATTGACTATATTACATATTTTATATTCGGCTCAAGGCAATACCTCTTCCATGAGTGTGGCGCAGGCAAGCCAAAAGTTTAGACACCCATGCTTTCGATCCCAGTTTGTTTAACCCTTCAGCAAGCGCGCCAATTTTTGGAACACCAGCAGGTGCGCGTTGCATAAAGTGCAACGTCTCGTTCAACCTTGATTATTCCTTTTGTAATAAACTTTCCTTTTTCAAATTGAAAACATTAATTCTGCGTTTTATGACAAGATATAAAATGTTGATAATATTGAGTGAGATATGTTTATAATTAAAGGTCAAAGAATGCAGATACAATCGCCTTATTTCAAAACTGCCTGGTTTAATGCATCTAAGGACAACTTGCGAATCGATTCCTATTATGTCCAAAAACATAAAAATAATAAGATTGTCCATCTTCGTGATATGCGGAATACCGTGTAATAGCTGCACATTTGATTTACTACATCAACTCATAATTTTGTCGTACTGCAATCCAGTGTAATCGCTGGTTTACCACGGTTAAATCCCGACCAACAATGAATGGAAAGGAATACAAGGGTCAGAAAATCAGACCTTCATTAGAAAGGGTGTAGCTATAAATAGAAACTGCTTAGAACGTTCAAACCTTACTTGTAAAAACAAACCATTCAAAATTACGAAAATGTTGCACTTTATACACGGGTACTCCCGCTGAAGGATTAAATCTTGTGTTGAAACAGACGTAGCGCTCTGAACCAACCAACCCTTGTTCGTAACATAATTTTAACGATTTAGAAAAAAAACTCGATGTAGACATTTTTTTTTAAATTTGCATGTCAAACTTTCTTGGAACAAGTGTTTTTATAATTTTCTCTTTTCCTTAACCATGGGAACAGTTTTAGCAGTTTTAAAGTCAAAGATGTAAAATCGCCAGTACATCTGTTTATCGTAAATCTGCAATTCCAGTGTTAAGCTCTGGTTCAGTTTTCCTCTCGGTGGCTTTTAAATCATGTTAGCAAAGGCGTATTTTTGAATTTTTGTTCTGTATTTGAAAATAGGTCTTTAAATGTAACGCACATGTTTTTTTGAAAATACTTTAAATTACTCCTTTTTTTCTCTACTTTTGGAGCGTTAGACGTTAATAATTTTATGCCCTGCAGAAAATTAGCCACAGAATTTTTTTTTAATTTTAACAACTATGTGTTATTTATTTATACATACACCTTTATAATTAAATCATTTAAGCATTTGCTAATCCGTGATTAGAAAATGAATTGCAGAAAAATTCTCCATCGCCTAACATGGGGATTGAAGATTAGTGAGATTACTGCTGACGAAAGTTTCTAGAAAATAGAGCCTTAAGCTTAAGAACATTGAAGTTACGCTTAAGAACATTGAAGTTTTCCAAGTTAGTAGTCGACTGTCAGATCTCGTAACAAATCATTTCATTTAGAATTAGCATATGACCGAGCTTAAAGTTGTAGTTTAACTAGGAACTGCAGGTCATGGCTTTAATATCTTTGAAATCTGCAATAACCTCTGGTTCATTAAAATTCATTTGACAACTGACTCACAATTTGCATAGCGCCCAAATTAGCATATTACCAGATATTGTTCTTCATTAACAGACCGGACCAAATGACGATCATTTCATTCTAAGCTCCCCGCATCGTTATAAACCTCTTTAAAAATTTATCCGTAATCATTTGGGGTGATGTCCACTTTAACTAATGCGTGACGTCCAGCGATGATACGCAAGGGGCCCCCAAAAAAATCTGCTACTTTTAAAAATAGCGTCATGTATCTCCTGTTGACCTTCGAACTTGGAGTCGTTGTCCTGTCCTTAAGCAAAATAAAAAAATCAAAAAAGTTCTTTCCAAAAGCTGTGATGCTAAATTTGCTCTATTGTCTTGCCGCTGTTGGTAGCACTTGTTCTCAAAATCAATAGAACAAAAACTACATGAACATGCTAGTAATGAGAGAACTTATATAGAGACGTCATACATTGTTGTAACTGGTGCTGTTGTTCTGTTATTTTGCTTCTATTAAAGGTCATGAAATACTTATCTTTTTTATGCGTTTATTTATTATTTTTACTTTTAGAGTTCTTTTCAAAGGGTTCGAGGATAAAGAGGTTGTTCACTGTATTTACACTTTCTTTTTAATTACGGCGAAAGAGTATATAGCGATGTAACTTTCTGAAAAAAGTATTTTATGAAACTATCATTTTGGTCGTAATATTAATAACTCAATTTGCTAAAGTACCGTAAAAAAATGGAGAGAGGCTGTTATAGAAGTGAAATGGATGTACTTTAAAATAATGCCATGAAGGAAAACTTTTTATTTAGAGATTGTTTTAATAATATTTTTCAACTTCAGCTTTTGTCAATGAACTTAGTAAACGTTTACTCAAACACAAAAATTTCTTTATATTTTGCTAAAATATTTTTTAGCTGTAATTTAGCGTAATTTTAGTCAATTAGCTTTATGAAACTTAATGTAATTGTCCACGAAAAAATGTTTAATCCTAACACTTTCGTTATTTTTACAGAAGCGTTTGAGCGTCCATTAATTGGAGAAAAATGATAAATTTACAAACACTACATACTGATTAAGGTAAACATATCTTTTCTTTTTCTTCTTTTTTTACTCTTTTTGCTTGTTTTCGGGTCAGAATAATTTCGATCTATGTATTATACTATTACGATACTTGTCAAACACAATGCGTGTATTTTAATAATAAAATTAATAATAATATTCGTATCTTTCCCGTGTCAGATAGCAATATAAATTTCGTTTCTTATAATGTAATCCATTGTAAAACCTCGCAAATATTTTATGTTTTTAAATATTTCATATTAAGAACACACTTAATGCGCTTTATAACGCTAATATTCGGTATTAGAGTAATGTTTTCCAATCTTTTTTTATACCGCAGTCCTTTCTCTAATAATCAAATCACCTGCAACTTTCTTTTCCTTATTTGCATAAAAAGCATTGCAAGTAGGTCTAGGAAAAATCAGAATAATAACTGCCTAACCCTCCAGAACCATTGTAGAAATCTGCAGGTTGGACACACATAGAACATGTTAGAACGCGTTGATTATCGTATACCTTGCCTATTATATAAAACCCTAGATCTAGAAAAGCTTCATGAGTTTTCAGACACGCTATGAGAATCACAATACAGGTGAGTCATCGCTTCTCCGATCATGGGTATATCGGAAAAGAGGTTCTCCCTACGCCTTATGATCCTCATATTCATTATTTATTGAATGTGATACATAAACAACCTTTTGTAAACACCTGGGTAAGGGAATATTCCAAAAGGGGGTTGGGCATGTGAGTCACGGCCAACCGTTCACCTGAATGGAACTTGCACTTTCTTCCAAGGGAAAACCTTTTATTACTCGTTTCTGCCCCTCACCCACTAAATTTCGTTAAAAAGTGTGTTAGATCTCTCGGGCATTGTGTTGGTTGGTACCTTGCTATCGTCAGACTGTAACAGCGAGGCATTTTATCTATCGTAGTCTGGCTTTTTAAACATATTTTAAGGCAGGGATTCCCAACCATTTTACGTTTGCGATACCCTTGGGAATAAGATTAAATACTTGGGGCATCCGTGTTGGAATTTTAGTTTTCTTTCAGTTTTAAAAATATTAAATCAAAACTTAATTTATATCAGGAACATATTAAATTTTAGTTACTCCACTGCTGATTTCATTCATTTATTAAAAGATATACGTAAGTTACTAATACAGTTTCAAAAATAGCCATGAGATTCAGTGTAGTATACACTTGAGGACTACAAGGAAAATCACTAAGAATTGTTTCGTTTTATTAATGTGAGACTTATTAATGTGGTGCTTAGAGAACAAATATTTGATATCAACTTAATATTTTTTTAAGAGGGGCCATACTAATATTTTTTTGTTTATCCTATACTAATATTTTTTATTTATCCCCAAAAAAATCTCGCGACCCCCTTAAGTACCATTGACATACCGGTTGGGAATCATTGTTTTAGGGAATCAATTCCTCAGCTTCAGTTGAACGAAATTTTAATCTACTTTCATTTATGAGATTTTCGTACTAAGATAGTATAGCCAAATAAATTTTCAAAGTTTCATGTTTATTTACATAAGGATAGGTATCAGGATTACGAAACAAAATCACCTAAAATTAAACACAGATGATTAGATATATATCCGAAAGTTACACCATTTACAAATAACAGTTTTAGGGTATTATCCATCTACGAAAAGATAACAAGCTACAAATATTTTCTGGTTTTATGCGTTCGGTGACCTTAACTATTTAAGGTAAATACCCAAAACATTTCCATGGTCAATTTAAACACAGCAATTGATTTCACAAATGAATCGTTTGTATACATATTCTATTACCCTTTCTATAATGGGTTATTTAAAATAGTTTCTGTTCCCTTCTTTTATAAAATGTGGTGAGTTAGGAAAGCATTTGAACTCTCTCTCTCTGGAATAAAACTTTTCCTTTTTGCATTGTTTGGTATTCAGAGGACAATAAATTTTTTGAATAGCTGCAAAAATGATTAGTGGCAATTTCAAAGAAATCAAAAAATTTGTTTTTCTGAATACTTTTCAATAAAAGTTAAACATTTTAAGTAACAGCACATTTTTTTTCTTTTCTTTTTTTTTTTTTTTTTGCACATCGTTATATTGTCAATTTTGATCACCTGCCTTCGAAGATTCACCGAAAAATATAAAACTTCATGAAGCAGACTGAGTTTAGGAAATTAATTTGTACTTCTCTGAAACCTGATGTATTTTTGAAGTCGTTTCTGCACATGATACATATTGAATCATACGTGATGGTCTTATATGCAACTTCCAACTTAACAACTTTCATACATACAGTAGGACCTCTATTTAACGAAGTCGCTAAATCCCGAAAAAAAGTTCGTTATATGGAAAATTCGTTAAAAAGAGATTCACCTTTTAAAATACTTTACACTACACAAAACAGATTTTAAAATCATAAACACTAAATATTATTAATAAAAGTAATTGATCACACCTTTATTTTGTAAATTAATATGTCGATTTGTTTTATATATATCACCCATCAAATAGAAATTTGCTTGGAAAACAAGAATAAAACAAAACATTTTCCAGGAATACACTGTTTTTTCAATTTAAAAAAATTATATTAAAATTAAGGAATTTTAATGACATTATCGCATTTATAATAACAAGTAATTTTAAGCATACATTACCACGTGCGTCCTTAAATTTAATTACTGGTAAAGTCTGTTAATTTTTTCTGAGTTTTTTGTTTGAAAAAGCGTTTTCTCTCACAATACGTTTCTCATCTTTGCAATGCACCAAAAACACCTTCAGGCGTATTTTCTTCAAACTGCAACCCGCGTCGGAATGTGTTAAAAGAAAGTTAATATGTTAAATGTGTTAAAAGAAAGAATAAGTTTGAAATGTTCAGAAATATGGAGAGAAATATGGAGAGAAAAAAAATATTGAATCACAAGTATAAGTTCGTTTAAAAGAGAATGCACTTCGCTATTTGGAGGTTATTTTACGAAGAAATTCACAAAATGTTCTTGGTTCCAAGGAAAAGTTCGCAAAATAGAGAAATTCGCAAAATAGAGAAATTCGCAAAATAGAGGTTCGTTAAATAGAGGTCCGACTGTACATACAACTTTCTTTATGATCTAATCATTTTGGTGGATCGGTCATATATAGGGATAAATAATTTTCGTATTTACGAAATAGATGCGAATAAATGTGAAATTTTTGCCGATATAAGTGAATAAATACGAAAATAATTTTTCACTACTTTTCGTCGAAAACGCGGTAATAAAAGGCTTTTTAAGCGAAATTAATTAATAATACAGTGGAATCTCGATCGATCGTTTCCCGAATCATCGTTTTTCCGTATGTGTCGTTTATTTCATCCAGTCCCGGCGATCATATTGATGTGTTATGTACCCGCATCTATCGTTTTTTTCGCATTAATCGTTCAGTTCAGTCGGTCCCTTGAAAAACGATAGATCGAGATTCCACTGTAGTAGTAATTTCTTGAGATAATTACTTAACTAAGACCATCCACGGTCTTTAACTGAGAGATCTCACTCTCCTTCAGATTTTTTCCGAATTTCACCCGGAATCGAACCTAAAATATCTAACAGTAATAATTACAAGATAAAAAGAACTTTTTATATACCATGTTTTTAAATTTTCTGTTGAATCATATAAACTTGACAATTCTATGTATTAATAAATACTTTTTAAAAATTTTTTTGATGAATTATCCCATCAACTTGAAAGAAAATGAAGTTAATTGGAAGTTAACTTGCATTTAACTTTTCGTTCCCGTTCCAGCCGATAGATGGCTGCACCAGTCTACAAAACAAAATTAATTGAAAATTAATTTAATTCTGCTTGAAGATGGCTAAAAGTATTAAAAAATGCATTGTCATCGTGTTCTGAGCCATTCTAAAAGTTTCAAATGTCTAGCTAGTCGGAAAGTTAGTTAAAAATCGATTGCAAGATTTGTAAGGGACAAACACACAAACGAGTAAGAAAGCAAATTAATAAAAACATGGTAAAAATCAACCGATCAGCTTGCTTTCTCGACAAACCGTTCTGTTTCATCATGAACTCCACTCAGGGTCAGCTTCCATTGTCCTTCCACCCATCGATACTAGGGGTTTCCACAATCGATGATTTATCTCTCACTCTCAGGTAGAAGGGGTCGAAATGTAGCGCCTTTTCAGAGAAGGGTAGGTAGTAATTTCTTCCAAAAACAGATGGATGCTGTCCCAAGGTAGACATTCCGTCGGGGGGCAAAGGTTAAAAAAAGTTGATGCCCTTCCCCACTGTCACAGGGAAACAGTGCCACTAAGAATTTTGATACTTACCAATCCAAGTAAAATTGTGATTTTTTTTTTAATAAATGTGAAAGTTTTGAATTTATATAGGGTAGGTGTCCCAAATATCACCCCTGCGTCTAAAATCACCTACTCGTGTTTCTAAAGTATGATTCGCGCTATGTATGAGAAAATGCAGTTACTTCTGAGTTCTGCGTTTGTGCTAACAGCGACGATAGCGACAACTCTCTGATCACTGACAGCAGAAACTATATGGCGTCTGAAGTTGTTTTGGCTGTTGTCTTCGTAAACTTTGGCTCCAAAGAATCAGAGTCCAGTGAATGACCAGGTAGGTGTATCTAAATTCTAATTTTGCTTATAGCATTTGAAAGTGCATTAAACAGAGACTTTGCTAGCAACGCCTTTTAACAGGTGCTCCTAATTTCGCCGCTCTGGAGTTCACTGGAAATTTCAATTTTTCCAATTTAGCTACATAACTTAAACTGGCACTGGTTTTGGAGCTGGTTGATCTCAGGATACCAAAGGAAATAGTTCTTAGGGATGTTCTTTGAGTTTTCAGCCTAATCAGAAACTAAAAAGGGGATGAAATGTCGAAAAAAAGTTAGGGTAGGCGATATTTGGGACACTTACCTTATAATATATATGAAATGTCCGGATGGACATCTCATGAAGTGGTAGCTTACATCGTGGCCGGAAAATAATAAAATCAGCTTCAGGAACAAACTAATTTATTAAACAGTAAAGCAACACATCTTACTCGCTTCGAGCCAGTCCAGCGTCTCTCGCAAAGAGCCAAAATAGAATTAGGTCAGAGAGGTTGCCAGAATTGGCGGAGGAAGTTAGTATGTGGGAAGGCGAAGCGTTTACGCCAAGACAAGAAGGACGGGTTACCATGGCAGAGATGAAGTACAGAATGGGCGATTATAGGTAGTTAGTAATATTATCACATATATATATATATATATATATATATATATATATATATATATATATATATATTGCGAATAAATGCGAAATTTTATATATTGTACTATTTTGCGAAATTTCAAAATTTTTTATACGAAATTTACGTACCCCTAGTCATACATCTCTGGGGTTAGTATCTTCCCTCCCCTTCACACACACATGAATGATTTAAAATTACTTTCTATGCCTCGTGAATAATGCCATTGAACAATATTGCTTATAATCCATTGTTTTATCCTTCTGTTAGAATCCGATTACAAATATTCGAAGAATCTTTAGTTTTACTATCTTTAACGGAAATTTACAAGATAATTTTCTGGAATATTTCTGATAATAAGCATTCTGGTAGTAAGTAATTTGTTGACGGATGTTAAACTAACGCTACACAAATGAATTGATAATAGGTATTAGGCAGATAAAATCAGCTCGGTGTTTCTAAGCAGAACAGACGAATAAAAACTGCCTAGAGCAATTATGGAACATTTTTAATCTGAGAATTTAAACGAAAAACGTTCAGTCTATTTCTTAATAATTTATTGTCTTGTTTCTAATTGACATTGAAATGCTGAAATCACTCTTGTGTTAAGCTGCTGGGATAAGAATTAAAAACAAACAATTCTGGTAAAAAGAGTAAAATTATAATATTAAAAAATAATAAAATACTCAAATTATTAAAGCATATAGATATTGCTTTTGAATTAAACATATCCAGTCAGTTCAAGTGTTTGATTGAAGTTCTTTCCGCAAGGCATTTCCGCTTTATAATATATACTTTGTTAAAATTTAAATAAATTCATTCAGAATAAAACCAAACCGTACTGCTCTATATAGTCGAATTAGCGTTTTCCACCTATGTCTTAGTTGTCAATGAATATGTTTTATGCGTCATTTCTTAAACGCTGCGAATTTTTCATAAGCTTCCTTAAATATTTAATTGATCAAATACATGTATATATTCCATAAATCAGATGTTAAAAGGAAAAGAAATTTTTAAAAAAATTCCGAAAATAATTAATAGTGGATATTTTTAATTGAGTGTTTTAATACTAGAATAAAATATTCATCAACAAATACGGCATTTGGACTCCAAATTATTTCTTCTATCTTATTATCCAAACTATCCAAATTATATATTCAAATTATATATCCTTATTATCCAAATATATATCCAAATTATTGCTTCTATCTTAGAATGTGACTTCAAGTAGACCGCATATTTATTAAGGTTTCACCTCGTAGTTATTTTATTGTACAATTAATCGTTGCTGTAAGGTCACTTGGATTTAAGTTTACCCCGCTTATATCACTTTCTAGAAGTCTCGACCCATATTCTAAAACTCCAGAACTATGCTTAACTACTTCAGTGATATCAAAATCTATAAATGTCGCTTAATCAAGCAAATATATTAACATTGTTTCATAGATTAACATTGAGATGAGTGAATCCGATAGGGTTAGAACGAACATAGAAACTCTAAGATTCGCTTTTTATCCACAGTAACTGAGCTTATCTCGGTTCTATTGTATTTAACAAACCTCCATTCAATCAAATCACAGTATTTAAGGAGTAAATTTTAAAAATTATCTTCGTTTGAATTTTAATAGCGCATTGTTTTGGGGGTCCTTGAGTTCAAGCAAATCTTGCATGAGTTTACATAAAATTAAAAATATGAAAGCTAATGTAGTAATTTTTTGTTTGTTTTTGTTTTCTTGACTCCTTTAACTGTCTCCGTAACACGCAAAATAGTATCCCATTAATTTTAAGAAAAAGTGAATAATTATGCTAGCAGCATATCATGGACTTTAAATTCCGTGTCTAAATTTAAATTTATTTTCATAAAGAATACAAAATCGTTGTTGCCACAGAAAACAAAACAAACCTTTTAAACATAAGGAAAAACACCATAGACTTGACAAATAGTGCGCGTATATATACATTTGTGTGTCTAACTACATGCAAATAAGTTTGGAATCTTTCATTGGATATAGATATTAATCATATGCTAAATTTTAGATAAGTTTATAAAATGTATACTCTTACATAATCTCATGTGTTTATGGAGTGTATTCGAATACAATCATTTTCTTATAAAGAGTTTACAATATAGGAATCTTTTATTCTGTATAGCAAAAAAAAAAAAAAAATTAGGTGAATAAAATTTTAACAGGCATTTCCTATCGACTTATATGAAACACTGCCATAATTGTATTAAAAGGCTAAAAGTATGCATAATATGTCATATTTACTCAAAGAACTTTTGTGGATTATTTTTAAGAGCACCTCCTTTAAAGCTCTTCCTCAACCTAACTGATTTTTATCGTTTTATAAATTTCAAGACACAAATTCTTTTCTGCATTTAAATTTTAATTATCAGTATAATTCAGAAAAATGTCTGACCACAACAGCCTATTTGATGAACGTTTAATGACAATACATTCAAAAAAATTTAAATTGTGCTATAGGATATCGTTTCTGCTAGTTGATTTATATACTTGGCAAATTTATCTGTAAAATGTATGTTCTGTCTGTTTGTCTGGTAATCAAAAATTTTGTAGGTGTCATTTTCATACGCATGGATAAATAAGTATCATCATTTTAATGCCCACCGTACGCATTTCAGAAATTAGATTTTTTTTTAAAATTAGCCTAAATGAAGGTTTGAAATAAATTTCTCTTGGAATTTCGAAACTGTGTATTTTTAACTGGTATTTGAACGTTATTGAATGTTTCCTCTCTTTTTTATGAAACATTTTTTAAAAAATGTGTTACTCATAATAAAGAGAATATTAATCTAAAATAATAATTGCTAAATCTGTAGTTTTAGACTAGTTTAGGGTTTGGTTTAAACTAATTTAGACACTGGTTTTGGTTAATTTCGGTTTTATAATTCCCACTATTCGTGTAAGGAATAGTTCTATCCAGGTGCAGTTGTTTTAATTTAAATTTTCTTTTTTGGTGTAATTGTCAGTATAAGTGACAGCTTATGAATGTTTCATTAGCCTTCGGTGAGAGTAAAATAATATTCCTAAAATAACAATGCCATGTTTTTCTAATTTCATCTCTTAAATCCTGCCTTGTTTTTTTGTAGAAACAGCTGACATGAGTTGCCTCTCAGCTGACGTGATCTTCCATGCAGCAGTAAAAAGACTTAAAGACTAAAGGGGTAAAAAGATTGAAAGCTATTCAGCTGACTAGCCCTCTTCGTTCTGGAGTCTGGATGAAAGGATATTGAGGAGGGGGGGAGGGATGTTTTCGCAAGGTCACACTAGTTATTGAAGGCTGCGTATCACCTGGTCGCCTGTTGACTCATACCCCGAAATAATAGAATATATATATAAAAACTAAATCTTTTCAGGTGATGGATTAGACTGTAAGTTGAGTGAATTGAACTTTGAATAGGTAAGTCTCGATGCACGTCAGTTCGGCTTAAAACTGAGATGACATGGAGTAAATGCTTTGAAGATATGCTGCCATATTTAAAGATATTATTATGAAAATTGCATAAATGTAACTTATACAGAAAGGGCACTAACAACATCTAGAAAAAAGTGAATTGTCAAATCTAGAAAAAAGTAAATTATCAACTCCCTTAAGACATTTAAATACTTTCATACTTCTATTTATTTACGCTTTTTTATTAGTAAATATTAATTTTTTATAGATATTCCCTCCATGCAAACATCGACCTATGCAAAAGGTTTTTCTTTAATATAGGTTATTATTTATTAATATTTTTAATTAATATATATATATATATATATATATATATATATATATATATATATATATATATATATACACATTGTATATGGGAGATTTTCACATTGAAAAGTGGAAGAACTACACAGAGCTATCCGTAAAAGACTGATGGCATTACTTTCACGTAGCACCAATATTATAATCATTATTCTATTACATTTTTTTTAATCATCACGGTTTCCTTATTTTTGATAGTTTTTATAGTGCCAGGGCATAATTCGCTTTAAAAGCATACCTATCAAAACAACCTTACGTTTAAAAGCAATTTCGGCACTCCCGAAGAAGCAACCGGAACTTTGCTAATTTTAGGAATCATAAAATTTTATTTTGTTTATATCCTATACTTTAATTAATTATCACACCAATGTTTAAGCCTAACTTTTTACATTTTACATGACATCGTTTAGTTAAAAGCAATTTTAAGTATATCTATAACTAAGAGCTCATGCTTGACTCACAATTTTTTAAAATTTGACTCTCAGTTTTAGCTCTAAGGAGTCAATTTGACTCCCACTTCTTCAGGTGAGCTCTGCATAATAATACACCACACATTCGTAAACGTTATGGGAAACGACTGATGTTACAATATTTGTAAGAAAAATGTTTTGAGCATGTATCTATTTTTCAGTTGTATGCTTAAATTTCAATATTCTACATCAGTGATTCCCAACCTTTTTTCGTCACGGTACACTTTTAATAACTAAAAAATTTTGCGGCAGACTAACATTAAGATAAATTTAAAAGAATTTTACTTGGATGATTGATGTATCTATAATATATTTTGTAAATATAGCATACGAAATAATTTTCGTTGAAATATAAAATGAAATTGCATACAAAGTAAACAAAATGTTTATTTAATTACAAATTACATATAATGCGAAATTTGAGCTTGTTGTTTTTGGATAACTTTATTTGTATTTGGGCGCAAAAATGATAATGCTACTCTCATTTCATGATTCAGATTTAAAAGTCCGGAGCTTTTAATAGTCCAGAGTTACCAGTTACCAGTCCAAAATTGTAATAGTCATGCATATTGGTTCAGCCAGTCCCCGCTAGGAAGGTATAAAGAACTGATTGAACTACTTGTCTGACGTCGCTTATGTATGGGTATTCGCAGTTGCGGCACACTAAACAGTTGGGAACTCTACCGCAGTGCTGCGACACAGTGGTTGAGAATCACGGTTCTACATTGACGCAAGTGTACCTTTGTATAAAAATCAGTGTAAATCTTGGGCTTGCAATTCATGAAGCTTCCCAATTAAAATTGTTCCTGTTCGCTCAAATTTCCCGACAGTGTTTGTTCTAATCTTCCTGGAAGGTAAATTAAATAAAATGTAGCAAATGAAACCAAACATCTCCAAAAAGTTTTTATTTTATATTTTTGTCTGGTGGTTGGATATCTTGACGATATCCGCCCGCCCATACCGCGATAATTATTGGTTACTTTATTGTGGGAGCCTCTTATATAGGTAAACAAACATTGCCTTCTGAAAGAAGACAACACGGGAATGACCATGCCTTAGTGGGGATTCGAACCCAAGCACTCTCCGTCGAAGCCCGTGACGCTAGTCAGTGTACGATGCTGGTATTTCAAATGTTATCGCCCGTGATCTGACTAAAAAGCCTCAGTCAGTTTATTCTAGGGTCTATATATTTTTAGTTTAAATGACTTCTAAGTGACTTTTGTTTACCTTTTCAGAGGAAACTAAATTTTGGGGAAGTTTTATCACTGTGATATAAAGTTGTTTTGGTTCTTTATGAGGACATTCATATTTTAAAAAAAAGTGTGTACATAGCGCTATTTTTTTTATTCTTTTCAGGGCACATCTATTGTGAGTGAGGGGTTGTCTGGGAGGATGTTTCTCAGCTCTATTTTTGATGTGGACCCCCCCCCCCCCCTAGCCGTGCTGTCTGAAATGTCACCTTTGACCTCAAACGTGTTATTGCAAGCAGATACAGGTCAGAAAATATGATACATCTGAACGAACTGAATTCCGGATCGCCTTTAAGTAGTTCATTAGAGCCTTCGATTGCTAATAAGTTAAGAATAAATTAGCCCCAGAAGGAGGATTAGAACATAAAAATAAAAATATATACAGAGAAACAAAAACTCGGTTTTTGTTATTCTGGAAATATTGTTTCAATGAAAATCACGAAAATGTACAATTAAACTATAGTTAAAAAACTTATGAACGAATGATTGAATCTGAAACTTAAGCATCGGTATTATAATTATCTTTCGCTAGAATTTATCGATCGTGCTAATATTTCTGTACGTTTATTAAAAACTAGCTGAAAACCCGCACTTCGCTACGGAGTACATTCAAATTAAATACAACGGTCAATGTATGCAATTAATGCCAAATAAATAAATATATATATATATATATATATATATATATATATATATATATATATGTGTGTGTGTGTATATATATATTTATAATAACACGACGATCAATGTATACAATTGATGTAATATATATATATATATATGTAACAAGAAAACACGTCTTCCTAAATTACTTTACATTAAAGCATATTCTCTTGTTAATAAAGCACGACCCCATTTCCAAAAATTGCAACCTAAAAGTAAAGTAAGTAATTTATATTAGCCCTGCAGATCATTAAGCAGGCATGTGAAGTATCGGAACTCAATAACATCCCCAGATATGAGTGTTAAAAGTTTGAGATTTCGAATGTCAATATAGTGTCAAAATTCTTGAAGAGCCCTCAAATCACTCTGAAGATATGTATTGTATAACGTCAAAAACCCCACTTTGCAAGAACTTTATGGCCACTTATCCTACACCCAGGTCAACAGTTCGTAGCTCTAACAAGCGCGGGATCTATCAGTCCCCGGGAAACTGAAGTGGGCACGTAAACTCCACGAATCTAAAGTCGTCCAATTAAAAATTAAGTAGTTTAGGCCCTCTGGCTACAATAACGCAAAACACCCATTTAATATTGCATGAACAGAAGACTTTTCTCTCTCTTCGTTTCTAACTCTTGTTGCTGTCGGACCTACTGTCCACAGTCCGGTGGTTACAACGCTTTTCTCTTAACTCTCCAATGTAAGCACTGCTGTTTTTACGTCCCGTCCTGGCATGGACGCCGGACAAGTCATGTGGCCGCTGCAGCCTTCGCGATGCTTCATAATTGAATAAAGGTTATTTCCTGGATATCGTCGAAAATATGTGTTCCTCTTCTATAGCTCCGCGTGTGTTATTCTCCTAAATTTCGTAAGTGCTTCCCTGGATCAACACTACGCCCGACTGCATCTCTCCAATTTGTGCGCAGCGATTTACTGTATGATCAACACCCTCGTACCGACTGCATCACTCCTCGTACCCTTGTGCTAAATTTTCCAAATGTGATTATTATCACACACACACACACACACACATATATATATATATATATATGTATGTATGTATGTATGTATGTATGTATGTATGTATGTATGTATGTATGTATAAACCCGCTATGTATGTATGTACAAACCCGTCTGACGGGTTTGTAACCAGTTGCGCCGTGTGCGTGGCTCCATTCAATTACATAGGTTGCGACTCATTACGGACTGGTTAGTGATTTGAGTCGGTAATCAGTTTCTTTTGAGTTGCTTCGTGTGCAGACGGGCCAAGGGGTTACTTGGACCCAAACCGAAAAAGTGTTTTAAATTACACCTAGATCTCTTTTCGATAAAATATATATATAATTCCCAATCTCTCCAACAGATAGCAACACTAGCCAGGTCCTGAGGCACTTTACCTCGTTACTGCTCTTCCCGCCTTTTACCATGTTTTTATTAACTTGCTTTCTTGCTTGTTTGTGTGTGTATTTGTCCCTTACAAATCTTGCAATCGATTTTTAACTAACTTCCCGACTAGCTAAACATTTGAAACTTTTAGAATAGCTCAGAACACGATAACAATGCATTTTTAAAATACTTTTAGCCATCTTTAAGTAGATTTGAATACATTTTCAGTTAATATTGTTTGTAGACTGGTGCAGCCAGTCTATCGGCCGGGACGGGAACGAAAAGTTAATCGTAAGTTAACTTCCAATTAACTTCATTTTCTTTCAAGTTGATGGGATAATTCATCGAAGTTTTTTTTTAAAAAGTATTTAATAATACATAGAAATGTCAAGTTTATATTATTCAACAGAAAATTTAAAAACAGGGTATATAAAAAGTTTTTTTTTTATCTTGTAATTATTTCTGTTCAGATTATAGAGCTTTATGACAAAACACGATTTTTTGTGACTCTATAATTTCCACCTTCACTTCTTTACACACTGCAGTCCCACATTAGGTAAGGATAAATTTACATTTCAAATACAGTCTTTAAGAATAGAACAATAGTTTTAGATGAATAGAGAATCAATTAACCCAGTAAAATTTATAAGTATTAACTAGTGTGCTGATAAACTTAAAAGGGGGTTACTTGGACCCAAGCAAGGAAGTGTGTCCAATTAACACCTAGTCACATTTTTGATTAAACATTCTCAAATTTCACTGTAAAAATAATTAATATCATTACCTTATGTCCGGATTCTTTTATTTAAGGGTTAAACTGGTTCATGTGCATTTATTCGCAGATCTGATACAAAAATGACCCGAAATTACAGACGTCTCCTGGGAGCAGAAAGTATGCGAATTTTACAGCTGAAAAATCAGAGGAATGTTTAAATGCTGTGAGGTCAGAAGAAATGTCTCAGAGAGATGCCTCAACTCACTTTAAAATTAGTAGGTCCATTATAAAAAGGGGCTTGAAAAATGGTTTTTTGAACAAACCTGGACATCTAATCATTTTTACTAGTGAAGAAGAGTTGGCCTGTGCCAGTCATTTAGACAAAATTTATGATTTTGGATTTCCCATAAATGAACTGGACTTTCTATATATTGTCAAGTCTTACCTTGTAATGCATGGAAGATCAGTGAACTGTTTTCAAAACAACCTCTCTGGGCGTAACTGGGTAAAATTATTTTTGAAGATGCATCCACTGTTAACAATCAGATTTGCAAATAAAAAGGTGTTTGTTTTCGGTTTTAAGGTTAAATAAATTTTTCATACTATTTTCATCTAGTATGAAATATAGTCTAGTATTTCTAAGTCTCTATTTTCATTTCAAGATCCTAGGTGCTACTTGAGCCCACTACCTATTTGAATTGTATATTTCATGTAAAATGTAGGTTGGGTCCAAGTAACCCCAATCTACGGTATTTTAAAAGCAAAATGCAATTTATATGCGTTGTAATATACATAATCATTTGGGAGTGTGTGATAGGCACCATAAATGCATCAAATAGGACCTTAACATTTTAAAGATGAGCAGTGTAGTCTAAAATACATTGATTTTTATTTTAACGAAGGATTACGTTCCTCAATAACAGTCCTCCGGAAAGAAAAATTCAGAGTCCGTCGCGAGTTATAATTTTGGCAGCGTGCCAAACCCAGTAACAGTAAACAGTTAAACAGAAAAGTACCAAAATGAGTCAAATAAATAAATAAATAAAATTTTTAAAAAAAGTTTAAGCAACGATAAGTAATCCTACGTTAATAACCCTCGGTAGTTTCGTTAGAAGAGACTACCTGAAATATTTTTTTTTCCTTAGCAAACATTTTCATGTAGGGCCGTGGCGGCCTTGTGGTACAGAACGCTGGTCTTCGGTGCTGAGGGTGCTCAGAACGAATCCTGGCGAAGCGCCACTAAAATGCCTCAGTTTGTGTCGTCCCTTCATAGGGGGCAATGCTGGTCTGCCTATACGGCGCCCCCATAATAAAATGGCCAGTAAAACTGCGGTGAATTATAGGCGAATGTCTTCGTGACAAGTGCCTCCGCATTGAAAAAAAATAAAAAAAATTTCATGTTATTAAAAGTAATATATTAAATGTGCTCCAATTTTTTTCCTTCTCAGTAAGCTTGCTTTCTTTTTATTTAATATTCCCCTTTTTTTATTTCTGTAGCAGCAATTAAAACAGGATTCAGGTTCCGAGGTAGCTTATCGGTAGCGCGTCGGTTTTCGGTACTAACGGTGCTAGGATCGAATCCCGACAAGCGCCATTAAATATCTTCGTGTCTAGGCTGGATATGGGCATGTTAAATCCGTATACTGGGAAGTACTTCTACGAGGTCACTGGTTGGGAAAGTAGGATCCCCCCCCCCCCCAGATGTCGCCCCTGGGAGTTCTGGGTCAAAATTGGGGTGGTACCTAGCCAAGTCGGACTCTGACCCTTTTGTTACTATTATAAACCGGAGCCCCACTACTCAGCTCGAAGCCTATATGGACCTGATCTGGAACTTCCGGCCAGGTGGCATTAAAAACAACAACAAAACAGAATTCAAATTTGGCAGAATTTCGATAACAAGCTTCTGTCATGCCCTCAGAACTGAGAGGCTGCTTAAATCCATGTGACCATGAATTTTAACAGGAATGCAGTTAGGTCTAAAATACTCAGAGTTCCTCTTTCTTGTTACGATACATTTCCAAATTAAGTACATAATATAGCATACATTCTTTTAGTAGAGCATTGTAGAAACAGTTACTTTATTAACCTTAGACAACGAAATCAGATAACAGATACATAACACGGAGATCGATCACATACCCTTTTTTTTTTAATGTTAATGACACCTAAAGAAGGTTTATTCTTCAAGAACTGTTATTTTTCCCTACATGAGAAGTAAATGACGGGATTTACATTTTAAAGTCTGTTTCGAGCGGCTGCATACATCCATACCGACCCCAGAGCTTGAACTCGCAGACTGGCGCCCCAGGCCAGCGACAAACGGCCTTAAGAGGGAAAATAATTACAGCAGCGATTACTGTGACAGTTCCATCCCTTCCGCCTTGAATATTTAAATTATTTACTGCAGTAATGAGAAGATTTTACTAAGAAAATTACACAGAAAAGCTGTATGTGAAACTAGATTTTTACAAGTTAATAAGTATTTTTAAATTTGTAATCGTCAAGTTTTTAGAGTAATCTTTCAAAAAAAAAAAAAAAACTAATACGTGCTCTTTTGGGATTTGCAACAGGTAGTTGAAAATTTCGCCGCAAGGAATCGAACACCTTCCAGAATTTAAATCGAAAATCAAACGCATAGCTTTAAATCCCACACTCAGGCACAAAAAATGTAACATTCTTTTAGACAATCGCTCCGAAAAGATGATAGTTGAAATATGAAGGACAACTGTCGAGAGAAAGGAGATATCAATTACAGAAACCATCTGTCACACAGGAGGAATGTTTTCCATGACTTATTATTTTTTAATAAAAAGGGCGGTTTTGTATACGTTTATATGACATGCACGAACCCCAGAGAAACCTCATTCCCAATCTCAACTAAACTTCCAGTCTTATAAGAAATCCTTCACCTTTTTTTCTGGGCAATCCCGATAAATCACTCTGCCAGTGAACACCACTGCAGCTTTAATAGTAAAGAGCATGCCTGAGAGCTTTACTTCTCTTCAAATAATAAAAACCCTCATAAATTTTACCGAAAAGTAAACATCGTTTTCGCACCTTGTCTAATGAAATGTATTATGCAGTGACATCATAAAAATTAGCACCAATCCAGGAGTGCAGAGGCCACTGTCGTTAAATTGTAAGTTAATATGATTGTTAGATTAGGTCCTTATAGTGCAAATAACTTTTTTAAATATTCATTTAACATTCAATAATAGTTATATATTTATATGTTTTTCAGACTCAGTTTTATAAAGGAAAAAAAAATCAAATGTTCATTTAAATATAAGCGATTTTATATTGGAAATATCATAAACTGAAAAGAAGTATTTATAATCTTATTACGGCTTCATGAAATGTTTATAAAAAAAAAAAAAATCAAATCTGTGGTTAGAGCATATAAATTAAAAAAAATTAAATAAATATTTTTAAAACATATTTTTGAAAGCTGATATGTATGTAGACGCACAAATTAATAGAGCATTAAAACAAAAGACTTCATAACTATAACTCTGCATAAATTAATTTTAAATTATCAAAAGCTCTTTCGCAGGAGCTATTGTTCAAATTTCCTCCCTTACAAAGACAACTAACTATCAGCGGATACTCTAAGACGGAAACATCAAATTAAACTAAAAACAATACACATATGACGCCTGGACGAAACCCACCCAAACTGAATTTTTGACGAGGCGAGGAAATGATTTTGCTTTTGTTGGAAAAGAAAAACCAAAATGAAACCACCGTTATAGAAGGTCAAGTGTGATATCTTCGGTACGCAAATCATGCGGATAGGTAAACCGGCGACCGTCATTGGAGCTCGCGTATCACGTGAAAGATGACATCACGATGACGCTACCATGAATGAACGAGTGGTTTTTTTTGCGCCAAATGTTGGCGTGTTCTTTCCCATTTTGCTGCCGCCAATGATGGAAACAAAAGACGAATTCCATAAATAGGAAAATTGACGCAAGTTTTTGTTGAAGTTCCTAGAACATTTTATGGTTTTGGATTGGAATGATGTAATCGGTATCCGGATATCTTACTCATGGTTTTGTCTCTTGCTAATATACAAAATATCTTTTAAGAAAGAAATGAAATTTTTTGCTTTTTTTTGGCTTTTTTTGTCTTTTTTTTTACATGTTAAGGCTGCTGTGTACGGACCCTATTGGATTCGCTCACATTAATGGTAACCAATGGACAAAATGTGTCTACTTTTTAAAACTGCATAAATGCTGGTAATAAATTTTTTTTAAAAATGGTGTATTCAGATAGCCTGAACTTTTCTGCACCTTGCAACAGGATTCCTTTTATAAATTTCGTCCACCAAAGGAATTTATGAGCGTTTAAAATACACTATACCAGATTTTTTCCCTAGAATAATTTAAATTTTAAAATATTATTTGTATTTTTTTTAACGAAAAATGCTCCAAGATGTAAAGTTTCTTTCTTTACTACGGAGTACAATTGAAAATATATATATTTCAGGTAGTTTCTTCTAATGAAACTACCTGAAATATATATATTTTCAATTATACTCCGTAGTAAAGATAGAAACTTTACATCTTGGAGCATTTTTCGTTAAAAAAAATACAAAGAAACTACCTGAAATATATATATTTTCAATTGTACTCCGTAGTAAAGATAGAAACTTTACATCTTGGAGCATTTTTCGTTAAAAAAAAATACAGATAATATTTTAAAATTTAAATTATTCTAGGGAAAAAAATCTGGTATAATGTATTTTAAACGCTCATAAATTCCTTTTAATCCCGTTTCTTCTAATGAAACTACCACGGGTTATTTAACGTAGGATTACTTATTGTTGCTTACGTTTTTTTTTTTTTAAACGCGTTTTAGTACTTTTCTGTTTAACTGTTTACTGCTACTGGGTTTGGCGCGCTGCCAAAATTATAACTCTCGACGTACTCTGAATTTTTTTCTTTCCGGCGGACCGTTATTGAGGAACGTAATCTTGCGTTAAATTAAATATTTCAATCCAAGTCTACAATCCTTGGACAAATGTTCTTTACTGAATTCCTTTTTTTATAGACAGTTATGTAATATGCATTTGCTAAATTAAGCCACATGTCCGCCTGTGGAAAATTACTTCTCTTTATCCTCGAAGTGAGATTACTCCATTTCTACATTAAATCTTCCCACATTGTATAAGGGAAACGAGGTCAAATGTTTATTTATTATTCTAATTTTTATAATAAGTAACAAAGCACTGAAGTCGAAAGAAATCTAATGAATATTCCCTACTCTTCACTTCCTTCATCTCCCTGAATTCCAGTTTTATCATCATTTAGTTTGCATTAAATACTTACATTGATTAGTGGAGCATCAAGCGCTTATCTAAAGCAGTTGTTACCTTTTATTTTCCCTTTCCGTTCAATACTGTTGGTTTCCTATAATTCCTCATAATGTAGGACTTAAGAGTTTTTTCTCACCTTTGATATCAAAGCAGCTGTTCTATTTTACCAGCTATTTAATCAGAACAGCTTTTAATTGTAGCTCAGCAATCCTCTGAAATATTTAAAACTATTTCGTTTCCCTGCTACACGCTCGATAATTTCTTTTACAGATATCCTTCTCTCAAAACTAAATCCTTCACAATCTTCTGTTTGTGGTTAGAGCATATAAAAAATTTAAAATTAACACGTGTAATCTAAATAGCTGTCTTTAATACTCATATTTCTCCCACCAAAGCTATAACACGTAATTACTCTTGCGTTGGAATGGGAAAAATGAAAGCTGATCTCGGCTACAAGACTTCCTTACATGAAAAGGTAAGTATATCAAAGCTACTTAAAGTTGATAAAAATTAAATTTTCACATCCTTTTTTTTCTCCTGTTTTTCTCTAGTTAATTTAAAATAACTCGCGCCATGGCGACAAGATTTATAAATGCTAAGCCTACCTGTAAGCCTGGGGAAACTTGAAAAGAATCTTATAAAGCGTTTAAGAGAATCACAGTGTGACAAAAATCCTTTTTAACGTAGGATTGTGTTCCTCTATATAGGTTCTCCGGAAAGTAAAATTTCAAATGTCCTGCGTCGCGAGTTATAATTTTGGCAGCATGCCAAACCCAGTCTGTATCGCTTGGGCAAGCAGTAAACAGTAAAACAGAAAAGTACCAAAATGCGTAAAAATTTTGACTGACTGACACACACACACACATGAATATAGATACATTTTATATAAATAACACATACCTACATACATGTGTGGCTAATGTCCCTGGGGGATGACAACATTACACCCAAGTCCGGTGTACATATGAATATAAGACATAGAAACAGACAATCACAGAAGAATTTTATTGACAGACGATGACACAGGCGATGGACGATGGGTTGCAGCTCCCCTTTCTAGACGGGGTTCCAATTGCAGGTGGAAGACTGACCGGTTCCCCAGAATACAGCCAAGTCTTATGCGGGAATCGAACCCACACCCCCCGGCGTGGCAGGCTGATGCCTTATCCACTTAGCCACTGGGCGACACATATATACATACAAAAGAGGTAAGCAACGATACGTAATCCTACGTTAATAACCCTCAGTAGTTTCAGTAGCAGAGACTACCTGAATTTTTTTTCGGCCATTAGACTTCGTTTGTTAATTATTTTACAATGTTTTTAACAGTGATGTGCTCAGAGGTGTATGAAGCATTTCGAGGGCCCCGATCGCTATTTAGTTTTGAGGCCCCCTAGTTTAAAATACCATTAATAAATATTATTTATTACTTACGATACTTTCTGACAGTCGAATAGGAAATTATATTGATCAGTTATTAGGTAGTAAAAACCCGCACTACGCCATTTGCCGTTCGACGAGCAGAAAATTGCCTAGGTCAGGGGAGGGCAATTGTTTTGGCCCAGGGGCCACTTTGTGTAAACGGAGGTTAGCGGAGGGCCACACCTTTTAAAATTATTGCATTTATTAGTTAACTTTGCATTTTAGAAAAGGCATAAATTGTATCGTAAAAATCGATAAATATAAATTAAATTAAAATATTGGTCGTTTTTCTGGCTGTCTTTGGCAGTATTTCTGGGTGTCTTGCGGGACACAAAAAAATCTGTAGCGGGCCGCTATTTGCCCACTCCTGGCCCAGATGAAGATGGCGTCTGTGCCTGAGGCCCGCAGAATGTATATCTGTTTGACGCAGCTAACGTTTGGAGGCCCCTTGCAATCAATGGCCCCCAACGCGCGCCTCTTGCGCCTGAGCGATGATCCGCCACTGCATGTGCTGAAATTCCTTAACCATCTATTACTATAGTAAAGACAAATTTGATGACACCACACCAGACACGAAACTGAGTAAACTAAGCCATCGTGCTGCAGCAAATATTTTGAACTATGTAGCAAGTAATATTATAATCTACCCTCCTAGATTACAACTACTAATCAGCTATATTATAGCAGAGAAGCGGATACCCCGTCCCTTCTTTTGAGTAGCTTAAAAAGATATCCGCGTGTTTCTCGTAAGAGACCAAAGACCCCAAAAAGGAAGAAAGAGACTATTATCATATACCCTAAAAGAAAAGCTTTCAACCGAGTTAAAGGGGAAAATAAAAACTGAAGAGGTTCCAGGATTATTTTCAAATACATATATCAAATCATCGGATACAGTTAGTGCACATGCGAGAATAACTCGAGTCTGGAAATATTAAGTATGGTTGAACTACAAGCCGTTAAACTTAACATCTCGGACGTTTAGGCGAACGTTTATACATATTCTAACCGTCAGTATGTTGAAACTGCATCAGATGTTACTACACGCGTAAATAAGCCTCGAGTACATTACTTAAAAAACTTATGTCTAAAGTGTGAGAGGGGAGTTTTAAATATATTTTGCATCTTCTGACTATATGTTAGTTTACTTTTCTAAGACAAGGAATTCCTCAACAAAAATTATGACCAGCACTTAGTTCAATTTTTTTACAACTATTTATATCTATCATTTTCAAATGCAACCCAACGTTTTAGATTTAATATTTTTTATGAGATCAACTATAAATTTAATTTATTGCAATTTTTTGTAAGTGTCTTCCCCCGAATTTCAGTTTATTACAACAGGTTTTTGGTTTACGCTTTTCATGTTTTATTGAGAACTAAATTTAAAACTTAAGCAAGATGATCCTCAACAATTTACTGATATTTTAAAAGCATCTTGCTTAAAAATTCCCTAAGTATGAAAACAAAGCTTTTATCTCATGGGATTCATAGATGCATATATGTTGACTGATCTAATTCGGTCATCTTTTTTTTCCCTGAATTTAAGCACATGGACGTCAAGCAGAGGTAAATACACAAGCGGTTATATTCTGCTGTTCAACAAAAATTACTCGCGTTCGAACTGGACAATGGGCAGTTCCTTTTAAAGTGATGCGGTATGATGATTTGAAAAGAAAAAAAAGACTTTAAACCTATTCTGTATGCTGAATCTTTATCATGCAAAGTTTTACGCTGTTTCTTATAACAAAAGTTTAGTGTTATGTTAAAAAACAAACGTAAGAAAATTATTCTTTTGCTTGTCTTCTTTGACGTCAGTATGAATTGCCTATTACAGAGTCAGTGTTTCATGCCAAAGGCAAATTCTAACTACCCATTTCATTTGCCACATTCAAGTATGCGTAGGCCTTCCACACAGGTTGTTTGTTTGCAGTTCTACCCGAGCCTTAGTTTTAAGATGGTTGAGATAAGGGTGTTTTGTTTCTTCTAATTCAGATTTTCTTCAAACATGTTAGAATTTTAAGAGATTTTGCTTGGTTGGAGAACAATCAGAATGACCTCTGCTCTTCTTTTCGTTGGAATAGCATCGCTGAAGAAATTATCCAACCCGTATGAGGTGTTGAATCTTTTCCACTGAACTATATATTTTTATTACTGAGATAAGTAATTTTGAAGATGAGGTAGCCTAAATTCTGGGATTCGCGAGTGCCATAATTAAAAAAAAAGGAAGTAATCATTGGTGATTTATTTCTTATCGGGCAGAAAATAATTCATGAGAGGGGAACGCAACATAACCCTGCAGCTAAAGCTGATTATTTCATAGGAAATATAGATTTAAAAAACTATCCAGCTTTTACAGAATGTATGCTGATTCGATTCAAGACGGTTTAAGATAAGAAGTCTCATTTTGAAAAGACAATTTGAGAGTCATTGAGAGTCATTCTAAGTCCCTCTGCGGAATAACCTTAGACCCTTTTTTTCAAAAAATAATATTTACAAATTTAATTCTTAAAAGTTAAAGTCCACGGGACTTCCGTTAAAACACAGTGCGCTTTGGGTAAAATTTCAACCACTGGTAGATATTGAGAGTTAAAATAGGGAAATAATTTGAAAGTTATATATTTTAATTGTTTATAATTTCATTCGAAAATTAAAACCTTGCATAAGTTAGTTTCATAAGTAAGTAATGTACTCAAAATATTCACTTAAAAGAACCCTATTTATATTCAGATGCAAATATTAATAACATCAAGAAAAGTATTCTTATATCAGAAAAAAAAAATCCTTCTTATATTCTGAACCGGTGGGTAAAATTTCTCTCACAGAAATTTTTAATTTCCTGAAGAAACGCAAAAAATTCCATCCGCTTTTCAAGTTCAAGGGTATAATCAAGGCAGATGTCTAATGATCTGGCCAAACGGTGTCCGCTTTAAGAGACATTCAAGAGGTCGCCGGGGTAAGAGAAACAGCTGCCACTAGCAAAGGTACAATGACAGTTTTAAACAGCTGCTTGCGACTCTCAGCGTACAATTTTCTGTGTGTTTTAGACAGTATTTGCAGTTTACTTATTTTTTACCTTGAGAAAGATTCCCTCAACCTCCGGGAAATATAAAATGAATATCTTGAGTAATAAGCTTTGTGAATTGTAACACAAAACAATCTACGGTTTGAATAATGCTACAAAACCATGGATGCAATATCTATCCCGTGTTTTAGATTACAAATGAAGAAAGAATAGCAAATTTTAGCAGTGCTGCTGACTACAACTTTTTGTTTTAGTGTGATAAAACTGACTGACCTGACCTTTATACCCATAATTAAATACATGTATTTTTTCCATTGCTCAAGGCATTTTAGACTTTCGATATTCCCGTACTACACCGGGAAATTGATGTGCGTAAATTGCGTGCGGAAATTGATTGTTCATAGTGGGACCACCGTATAAGTGAACCAACTCCTCCCCCTTGTGATACCTCAGTTTCGACCTAGCACCCTCGGGGGCGACACCTAGAGGGGGGGGGGTCTCGTAACCTCCTCCCATCCCTACAAACGCACCGGAGGGACTTTCTGGCCTACACATTTAACGTGCCTATACCCCGGCAAAGACACGAGAGCATTCAGTAACGCATGTCGGAACTCAAATTGAACACCCTCAATACCGAATCCTGGTGCGTTAACCACTAGGTTACCCCGTGCTTTCAATTAAATATAGGCTGTTGGTAAATCACACAGTCAAATGGAAAATGTAATTTTGTTTACCTAATACAGGTTAAGAGAGGCATTGAAGTCAATATCAGTCTCAGGATTTATAAGTGCTATAAAACTCCTTTATATTATTGAATTTAAAAAATATATATATTGCACAATCTTTTGAGATCCATGTTATGATAACACATATTAAGATTCTTCTTTTCATTTCTTGTAGAAATTCGCCCGCATTCTCAGGAAAACGTGCTTTCCGTAGCCAACTTTCTTAAAGGTATGTGCATATTTACGTGACTTTCTTAAAGGAATGTGCATATTACGTGACGCGTTTAGTAAACGTTTGAAAGCATAACATACGTTAAAAACTCCGGATCGTACTCTATTACCAAGGCAAATGCACTACCAGTACTTTTTTTATTGTACTTTTAGCCTGATGCAAGAAATGCTATTGATGCAAGAAAACTACATCATGTGCTCATAAAATAAATTTAGTCGTAGGGGTATTTATTTCAACCTTCAAAAACAATTACAGCAATGACGAAGTTAAATTTTATTCAAATTGTTTTAGAGAGAGTGACTAGAATATTGCTATCATTATTTGTTATGAGATACCTTACGAGTCCAATTTCTAGAAATAAATTTTGTAGGTTCCAGAAAATCAATTTAAAACAATCAGTAATAGAACTAACTCTATGTATTACAGGAACAACATGCATCTCTACGGTGAGTAAAATGACCACAGACAGTGTCAATGAAGTCCTAAGTTCTGATTTTGACCTTCTTTTTTAAGAATGGAATATAGATTTCCCTAGCATGTCACTTGGGTGAGAATTTCTGAGCTATAGAAAGGCAATCTAGGAAGAAAACATTCCTTAAATCCTCGTATACCTTACATGATTCTGAAACTCATCGTAGGCCTTAAAACTATAAAATTAAAATAGATAGTAATTACATTGATAATTATAAGAGCAAATAAAACAATAAATTCTTCCGAAAGATCATAATAGGACCTTATACCCGAAAAACTTTGCAGTTTGAAGGTAGCTTTTAAAAACTACATTTTTAATACTATGTTGAAATTGCTGTAAATTAGAGAAAGCAAAGATTTCTTGGAAAACTGATAATTTAATATTGCAATTAGCAGATTTGTTATATAATATTTTCATATAAATCTTGAATTGCATTAACTTCTTCGGAAAAAATTAATAATTAAGATGCTGTGTAAAAAGATTATTTCAAATCTGTGCCTTGAATAACTCAAATTTATGCGAAACATTTTTTTTTTTTAATCTACATTTAAAAAAAATTAAAGCACGAGTAATCCCAGTTTATTCCACAAATGAACATACATCGCTCTTTTGGCGAGATTTTTCCTCTTTTGTCTCGGTACTTGTCTGGCAACCCCTATCAGCTGACAGGTTGGCTCTTCGATCGAGACACGCACTCTACTGCGGGATTCGTGTCAGATTGGGTCACGACTGCGGTCAGCTGCGACTGGAATACGGTGTGCACCTGTTTTAATGTGGTTGTCAACGTTGTGTCGCTATGAGTACGGCAGCGAGATGCCCGTCTGGTGACCTGACTTACGATTATGCTTGACGCCGTGGATACCCTTTGTGATTACTCATGACATCAGTCCTCTGTGATATTTATCATCCTAAATATCGTTGATGGATCTTGATTTTTTGCGTCTTTCCCTCGAACTGTGCAATACAAGCTGAGAACTCTCGTGTTCGTTGGAATACTTGGGAGGGAAAGTGATTTACCCGTGTCATAACATTCTTGTAAAAAAAACATTTGTGTCGACTGAAAACAGTAATAATTTCAGGTGAATATTTTTTTGTGTGTGTATTAGAAAACATTACTCCCAAGAGAGTGATGAATGTAATCGTTTATTTCGACTAGGTATACGCAAAAAAAATTTGAACTTCGCAAACATTCTATTGTCCCTCTAGAATTTGTAAGCAGTGCCAATTGTTTCTCATAATATTTCCGACTCTTACAGTATTTTTTTATTCTATTGATTTTACATTATTCAACGGCAATTTTCTCTATCTGACCACTGCTTGACGAACCTGATAATTCGTGAAAAATTATACATTTCCAAAGGATTTACATAGCTACACCATTCCCGACTTTTTGCTCATCACTGCTGCTGCCACAGCTTATCCTCTCTTGAAACAGTTAGTTTCATCGTGCCATGTTCGACTTTTGAGTTACTCCGAGTCAACTATAATAATCCAAGAGTCATGAGCAGCGACAGTGAACTTTGCCCGTCCCCCCTCCCCTCCCCCATCTTCGCCCGGTGCAGTCCGGCCAGGGGGACGGTGGCCAGGAAATGCCGGGAATTCTACCTGAAGAGGCTCGAGCGCACGGCCGTCATGCAGAAGAGGTGGAGTATATGCGATGTTCCGCAGGAGAGCCTCCAGGAAGTGAAACAGGAGAACGAACCGGACCGTGAAGAGCATCATCAAGCCCAAGATGATACGAAAGACGCTCAAGATGTCTTGAGAACTGATCCTCCAAAGGATTGTGCCGAGAAACTGGAAACATTTCCGCTTAGGAAATGCAGATCTAGCTTCGATCTGGCCATGGATAGCTTACGTAAAGAAATTGTAAGTACCTGATTATTTATCTCTCTGCTCGTGCAATATGATCATTGTTTTGAATGCATTATAAATAGTTAAGTTAAATCAACAAAGTATTAGTCGTCGAGTGTTGCATTAATATATAGGTGGTCTAGGATCAAAACTAGCAATTTCCTCCTTTTTTTTCCAAAATTGAGTATAGGATACTTTCTTATGATTAGGGATACGTAAATTTCGCATAAAAATATCGAAATTTCGCATTTATACGCAAATATATATATATATATATATATATATATATATATATATATATATATATATATATATATATATATATATATATATATATATATATATACACATATATATATATATATATACAATATATATATATATATTATGTATTAAAAAATTTCGCATTTATTTAAAAAAAAATCAGAATTTTACTTGGTTAGTTTAGTATCAAAATTCTTAGTTAAAAGCTAACACTGTAGAAGTCTCCACATTCTCTTACTTAAGTCTTTAGCAATAAGTAATAAGTAAATTTCGAGAGATCTCTCAGTTAAAGAGCGTGGATGGTCTTCGATAAGCAATTATGTTAATAAATTATTACTATTATTACCTAATTTCGCTTAAAAAGCCGTTTATCACAAAGTTTTCACCGAAAAGTAGTAAAAAAATAATTTTAACATTTATTCGCTCATATCGGCAAATTTCACATTTATTCGCATCTATTTCGTAAATACGAAAATTACGTATCCCGACTTATGATATATCAATCAGTTAAAAACAAAAATTTTTGGAATGTGGCCTATTAATAAGAAGTAATGTGGGAATTTATCTAAAGGTAATTTCAAATTTATATCCTCAAAAATGTATAAGATGTAGTTCTTAGCCCTTTTGTCGAAAAACAAAAGGTCTGTTGGAGACTGTTAGTTTTGATCCTTCACTACTCAAATGTACAATATCTTCCTTTTTGTAAAGTCCAAGCTGATTCATGGGGGAAAAAAGAGGCAGAGGTACTTGTCCTCTAGAACTGAAACCTTCAGTGCTCTGATTCATCTTTTCAATTAAAAAAGCACGAATATATATAAGGTTGTAATCTATCCTATATTTTACCTATTACAATATAATATACCGTTAAGAATCCTTTTGTTAGTTATCGAATTCATATCTTTGTCGGGAGAGACTTACGTGTGTTTACGAAACTGGAAGTAAAATCATGAGTAAAAAAATAATATCTCAGATCTTACTAATTGTAACTTCCAATTAGAAAAGATAATATATTGTAATTTATCCAGTTAGAAAGTTTATAGTTATTATTAGGCTTTTCCAAAATGATAAAATTATATTTATCTTTGTGTTTCACACAAGCAGAGCTGATATGAATTTCCTTCTATTTCATTATATTAATTTGTAAAGAAGAATTAAGTAATTAAATCGCAAGAAGTTTTTTCCTGGGAGACAAACCAGGTTACTTGCCCTCAAGAACTGAAACTTCGGCGATATTCTTCGTTCATTTATTTAATTATTAAAACCCAAACATATATTAGGTTGTAAACCATTCTATAATTTACGTGGTACAATAGAGTATACTGTAAAATAATTCATAATCTTATTCAGATACCTCTTGTAAGAAAACATACAAGAATAGCTCTAACATCGTAAGCTTTTAAAAAAAAATCTTGAAACCTTTTATTTGATAACTTCCGGTCCGAAACGATAAAATGCAGTTTATCCAACTAAAATATTTACTAGACTTTTGCCAAAGAGATAAAACTATATTTATCCTTATCAAAATAAAAGTAGTACTGATATGAATTATACACTACTTTGTTGTATTAATTCATTAGGAAGTATAAGGTTATTAATTCGTGAGCAGCAGACTCGTGGGAGAAGACATCTCGAGATACCTGCCCTTGGCATTGATATCTTGCTTATATTCTCGTTCATCTTTCTAATTATAAAAGTACAAACATGTATTAAATTGTAATCCCTTTTATATTTTTAAAGTATTGCAATGGAACATATGGGATTAGCTCATTCTCTAATTTATCTTTCATGGGAGAAACTTTACGTATGTTACGACAAGGGCTTAAACATTAGTTGGAAAAATAAGTAACCTCAGTTGGAAACGAAAAAAAAATCCAATTTATCCGACTGAAATGTCTACTGGCATTATTATGATTTTGCAAAGAGATATTTTGAAGTTATTTTTTTCACTGTATGTAACAAAAATAGGACTTATATGAATTTTATTGAAATAATTCGCAAAAAAGCATTGTTATTAATTCGTAAAATATTTCACTTTAGTCAGTACCATTGATGAGTTAAGAAAGGTTCCAATATCTATGTCTGTTCATACACACTAACATTAAGTAAACATGGCTACACCATCAACCCTTTCAGATATAAAAAGAGATAGTTTTTTTTCAAAAATATATATGTGTGTGTGGGTATAAATTTATGTGTATGTATGAAGCGAGAAGCGAGCATTATAACTCGGATTTTTTAAAGTGCTATAAAGACTTTTCTGAGGGTATAAAGTGATCTTTATATTTACTCATGACTAAAATTAGAAATTTAACTTAATAATACTTTATTTTGACCTACATTTGATGCACGTATTTTGCGCCAATAGTAAAAATTTTGTTATGAAATCCTTCATAATTTTGGAAAAGAGGGGATATGTACTTTTTTAAACTTTCAATCAAAAAATTTATTCTCAAATGAAAGTGTTCGATTGATTATTTATCCTCATTCTCGTAATCGAAGTAATCCATTTCGTAAATCGAAGAAGCATTTCAAAACAAACTTTTCTTATTTTTTATACGAATATACAAATAACTGATCCATTATTTGCATGCATATAGTAAAATAGAGTGTTATATGTGCACGATACATTCTTACGTCACAGTTATAAATGTGCGTTGCTGTGGAAACTTCCCGCATTCTTACCAGTTATTAAGGTGAACAGTTTTCATTATCCCTTTCTTCAACAATGACAATGCGCTAGAAATATGCGATCACTAGGCCGCGGTTTCCTTTGACTTGCAACTGTACTTTCATTCACAAAGGTTAGGCAACACGTTTCGTAATTCAGAAGGAAGGAGTTAAAGGAGGAGAGAGGTTAGACCTCCCACTGTGACGATCAAGGCTTTGAGGCGAAACCGAACGCATGTGCCGACACCCAGCTCTGTTATTTAGATGGGAAAACGTCAGTAAACAAAAATTGTAATTATTTTATCATTGTTCATGAATAAGCACACGTTCAAAGTCGGTGCTAATCCAGTTTCTGCCATTGACGATGACCCGTAACAAATCACTTAAAATGTATAACTCCCTTTTCTTATATGATGTTTAGATATGTTAGCAATGTGATCATTAATCTAATTAAATGTATATCAACGTTTTACTTTTACTTTTTGGAAGGACACGTGGGCCGAACATTGATTCTAAAGCAAAATCGGCAATGTTAAAAAAAAAAATAATAATAATAATGCAAGTTAGAAAAAAAAAAGTCCTGTTTGAATGTCATGTCTGTGTGTTTGTTTAGAGTATTTGTGTCCTCATGCGGATTTTTGCCAATTTATGTGTCATTCTAAACGTGAGAGGAAATTAATATGGGACATTACCGATAATTATATGTTTATGTCAATTTTCCTAGGTAGAGTAATTTGGACGAGGAACTATATTTGAAAGATAGTACATTTTTTTTAATACCCTTTAAGCAAATATGTATTGAGGTAGTTGGAATTTTGGGGGTCTAGATGAGTCGTACTCAAAATCTAGAAAATTTGCCCATGAAAATATGTATTAGAATTTGGGGTAAGCATGCAAAGTATTTCCCTAAGTTCTATTAGCAAGTAAACATATAAAACTTAGTTATAATGTTATCTTCCCTCAACCGTTAATTTTATAAGAAAAAATTTAAATTGTCGGACAAGACAATGTAAACATGTTCACATATATAATACAATATGTAGAAGTTCTGTAGGTGGACATGGTATCTCCAATGAATGTCATTAAATTCATTAGGATAGACTCACATGTAACTTTCCATGACTATCAAACCATAAGAAAGGAATCTGATAACAATTTTTCTATGGCATCAAGAATGGTTCGGTAAATGTCACATAATGAATTCTCATCAAAAAACTATTCAATAAGGTATGTTTACACGTATATAAATTTGAATTTTGTAGTCTGTTAGTTACGAGTATCTATCTCCACATTAGAGGTCATCGACGCCGTATCATAAAGCTTTATGATCGAAGTCGGTATAATTAGGATCGTTTCAAAACGTATCGTAAAAATTCGAAGACCCGATCAGTAAATCATTATGGAAACGCTAGGTTATAGAACTGAATAAAGTGCATATTACGCTTTCTATGTATATTTTTAAATTTTGTGTACATTTATAATTGTAATCTCTCCCACTGAAAATTTGTTGGAAAAATTTCACAAGATTTTTAAGAGAGAACTTATTCTGAAATATCTTTCTTGGTCATGTTAGTATCAGCAGCAAATTTTAGGAAGCAAAAACTTTCAATACATATTTTACCCAATCGTCATCTAATTCCTCTTAATACGACATTCTAACCAGTGTGAGGGGGAAAATGCGAAAAATGACAATGGTCTTAAACTTCGACATTGCGACATCCGCGGCATAAATCAGTTTGGGAACCTTCATTGTGTAACTGAAATTAAAGGGCATATCCACAATACAGGTGCCCATAAACTTGCCCGCTGCCTATCCTTCACGGATGTTTTGATACGTCTGTGACTAAACATTCCAAACATTCGAAAAAAAGTTTCCTCCACGCGTCGATGTTATTGTTTGGGTTCGTTGCATTCCCTCGCATTATGTCAGCTTTTAATCTGACAAACATGCCTCTCCATTTTTTTCGTGTTTTTTTAATTCCTATGAAAATATTCGGATATGACTGAGGTTAAAAGGTTGGAAAGATTGAAGGTTTATTCTAGATTAACTTCATAATTGAAATATTATTTATCCATTGCTGTAAAAAAAATTCGTTTTCTTTTCGCTATTTGTTTGTTCGACCTTGAAGTCCAGGAAAGGAATGCATTATTTCGGAATTCCCTGAATAGTTATGTATGTTAGTAATGGACTATTAATATTTATAAGAAATAACTATTTCTTTTCCCCGTAAGATTTAAAAATATTTATGACCCGCATGCAAATAATTATATTTGCAGTGTCACATGTTTGGGTCTTTCTTTTGTAGTATTCTCTCAATATAGCGTAGTTATTTTGCTGCACAACTTGTACTGTCTTTAGCTTTCATACAAATGTATTTTACTCTGTTTGTACTAAAAGAGCATACTTATGGTTATGTATTCCTAAAGTCATGTCCGTTTCTATAGAAAAATAAAACTAATAATCCTGCGATTTAATGCTGCGAGTTTATCTTAATGTTTGCCAAAAAGTAAAAACTGAACCCTGAGGTGCATTGAAATTATAATGAACATAATCTGTTATTTCGTAAATGAAAATAACGGCAAAAAATGTTCTCTGTGATTAAGTGCGTAGAATCATGCACGTTTAATAAGTTTTAATAAGTTATTAAGTTTTTGTTAATTTTGAAAGTTACGAGACTAGGTCAATTTTAATTTAAAGATTATCTATTTTGTTATTGGCTTATCTTGTGTGTGTGTGTAATATTTTTTCCCTGTTGTAACAGATCGCTAGGTCGCCTTATCACCGCGGCAAATCGATCAAGGTCAGGGTCAGATTCCAAAACAAGGAAGGGCAAGAGGCGCTAGGTGGGGGCACCACTGTGAGAAGGGTGTGACACGCTCTTGTGTTGCATCGTGTTTCAACAGTTTTATATAAAAAAAGGTATTTTAATGAATAAGAAGCGCATTTTCATCTAGCCACTTCTCTAGTTATTGAGGTGTAAATGGGGAAAATAATTGCTTTCATCTTTTGATAGCCTATCTTGAAGTCTTTTTCAATCTCTGTATTTAAGAGAGTGTGTATGTGTGTGGAAATTATAATTGAAAAAAATAAGTTTGCATACGTATAAAGAAAGGTTTAATTGGAAACCTTATAAGGGCCGGAATTGAAAAAGTTGGAAAGGCTGATTGGTGCTATCTCTTCCTACAAGACAAAAAGTCGTATTTGTGAGCAACTGGATATTTAAGGTTATAGAAACTGTGCCTTTTCTACTTTTAAGCAAATAAATAATCAGTGAAAATTAATTATAATTAATTTACATTGATAGGTGAGCATATTAAGGCTAATTATTATTAGCCTGAATATGAAGGGCATTTTATGTAAAATTTCCTTTTATGTGGTTTTTGCAACTTTTTTAAAATACTGAAAAATATGAAAATCGGTCACAATAGAATTAAAAACCAGAGCTAAGTTGATAATATCTTGGCTACTCAAATGTTGAGTTTTAGAGCCTGAAAAAAATGACGCCTATGTATATTTCGACCAGTTACGCCAAGAGATATCTCCCAAATCACACGCAATTTACCGAAGAAAGAAAAATGTTGCTTGTCGATTAGTTTCTAACGCATACAGATATTCAAATAACTAAATATAGTGACATTGCTTTTTCCTTTTCCCTTTCCTGTATAGCATCTAATTAATGCGTCGTATTCGAAACATAGATACATATCTGTCATGCTTCCGGTCTGAAATAGAGTCATTAGGATATATTCAAAGAAAATGGGTTATGTCACCGATGTGTATGGATTTTTAAAAATATTTATGAATATTTCCTTGACTTCGCAGAAATGTTTTAACTACACACAATGTAATCAAACTCTGTTATCCACTAAATAACGGAGGCTTATGCTTCTTGATAAATAATGAAACTACACTTGTAGGAGTATAAGCATTTACATGCATATGAGGGAGCACAACAAATGTGCCAATGCCAGACAGATCATATTAAATTAGGAACTACTGTTTTCTATATGAGCGATACAACAAAGGGTAACATGGCTTAGCTCAAAAATATTTCAGGCAGTCTCTTCTAACGAAACTACCGCGGATTATTAACATAGGAATACTTATCTTTGCTTACCTGTTTTATTTATTTATTTATTTTTGACGCATTTTGGTACTTATCTGTTTAACTGTTTACTGCTACTGGGTTTGGCGCGCTGTCAAAATTATAACTCGCGACGCTGGACATTTTTTTTCTCTCCGCAGGATTGTTATTGAGGAACGTAATCCTACGTTAAAAAGTAAAAAATGCACTGAACCCAAACAGAAACGCTTTTTCTCTAGAAGAGGTTCCTAATTAGGAGGGGGAGATTTTCGTTCTTTTTTTTTTCCAGTGGAAGTGGGTTGAAAACTGATTCTTAAATTCCTTTTCCATTTACCAAAATTTTGGATTCTCCTTTGAATATAGTCGTTTCCAATCTTGTGCTGGCATTACTATATTTCTACAGTATATTACATAAATTCAAAATTACATCATCAATAATGTATGCTTAGAATTTTTTAAAATGGGACCGGCGTGCTATTTGCATCCGTACTGAAATGGTCTCAGATTGCAAAACATTTCATGTCACAATTGATTCACGGAGAAACTTTTGTCCTATTCCGCCATTACTGTAAAAGGAACCCTGCTTAAAATATAGGCTTTCTTCTTGGCGACCTATTGTGGAAATTGAAAGGGATCTCTTTCACTAGTTTTACTTCCGCTTTTAAAAAGGAAGAACCCGGACTCCGCAGGTTACAGAAAAGATGGTAGCTCCTTTTGCAAAAAGTATTCCTCTTAGCTCCTTTTTTTCCCCGATACATCCTTCGATTTACATATTCTTGATACGCTGTTAAGAGAAATAAAACCCCAAGAAGCTACACATCTGGTTGATTTCTTCGGGATATAACCTTATTTTTAAAAAATAACTCGTGTTTACTCAATTCTTCTACATTCATATAAAATAATAATACGAATGAAATTATTCTTTTTCTCTGTGATTTCTTCTGTAATTATTTCAAAATCACTGTAATAATCGGTGATGCTTTTAATCACTTTCCAAATATTCTCTTTATAACCAACGAATGTTAGACATTTTAACTTCTTTTTTTAAATGGATTTATAATTTCCGTTAGGCATCTAATTTATTTTAACACTCAAAAGGCTAATTTCATATTCATTAAAATTCGACTTATTCATATTGTCTATAAATTATAACAATTACATCTGGTGCTTATTGGCGTTATCAAATGATAATCTCCATATGTTTATTGGCCTTATCATTGGCTCTTCATATAATGTTCTCTACTTTACCATGGTCATCAAGATTGAACTCGAGCTTTAAGAGCTCTTTTTTTTTCTGTCTCTCTCACTTTAATCCAATAAAGTACATCATGCAAATGTTAAAAAAAAGGCAGTAGACGGTTCATTTATTTTATGAATAGCTGGATCGGTAATCCTTTGTCAAAGGGTCTTTGAGCTTTTAAGTTTCGGATCGTCTCTAATAGATAATTTCAACAGGGTATTTGCCTTTCTGGAAGTAACTAAATTTCGGAAGTACAGTCCACACGTGCAGACGCACTGTTCCCCTTCCTTTCTCCAGGTAATGATATATCACTTCAGAATAAGCATATAAAATGTTGCTCTTGTGGGCGCTTATTTTGATATACTCCAGCAAGCTATCTCACTTTGCATCACTTTCCCTCATTCAGGACTGGCAACAATAGATGAGGTTTTACTCTTTCATTTCACCCTATCGTGAGGGGTCATGTGCCACAAAAGAGAGCTGGTCGAAATCACAATAATCAGTGGAAGCCGGTAAGGCTGCTTCGCCCCTTTCTCTCAGATCGCGAAGAAGTAGGTTTGTGAAACTTGTTTTTATCCTAATGAAGGCCGGCTTTGGTTCTCTTTCTTCTTTAGCTCTTGTCGATGCAAAACTTGGTTAAAATGTCGTATCATTCTTCGTTCCGGTATATAGGGGAAGGCTATTAAAAATTGTAGAGTTCTGCGATGAGTTATTTCCAGCGTATTTGTAGGTCCGTATATTGTCATCCATTGAAGCGTTTTCCCTTAGCGTACTTCTCTAAGATACCGACAGCTTCCAGATTCATTCAAGCATTTTTTCTTATATCTAATTGTACTAAACATTAAAAGGTAGGCATCGTAAAAGAAAGATCATATATACATGATAAATAAAAGAGCCCGTCATTTAGAGCATGGAGACGGACTTAAGTTATTCCGATAGAAGTAAACAACCCGCAGTTTCACATGGCAGCAGCTTAGATAGATGAAAAAGGATTGTCATCCTCTAAGACATATATAAAATGGATATTTCCCTTTTTGAATGCCAGGGCTAGGATATTTTAATTGGTTAGACTTCATCAGTAGGTGGCTTCCAGCATTTCATCGGATTAGAGTTGTAGGATGAGAGTTATGTCATTCTATGTCTACTTGACTCTATGTGGCTTGATCAGGGGGGATCTTGTGGGCTGATCAGGCTATGGGGCCAGAGTGAGTTTTGGGGATTCATTAGTTGATAATTGGCTATAAACGGAGCTTGTTTGTTGCTAATTAAGCTAATATGGCTATTATAAGGTATTTCTTGGTGAGAAGGAGCTATTTTCAAGTCCTTATATTGTAATTTTAGTTTAATACGCGGGGCTGAGGAATGTCTAGTGCCTGGCAAATAATCTCGGCACGTTGCTAGCAGGCGAATATAGTGTATGTTTTAGATCATTCATAGATCTATAAAAGGAAGAATTCTGTACGTTAGAAAAGTGAAATTGTGGGAATAAGCGTTGAGTAAAATTTAGAAGCAAGCTCTTTTTCGTTACATATGTGTGTGTGTATATATATATATATATATATATATATATATATATATATAGTGGAACCTCGATATATCGAACCTCAAGGGGAACGAGAAAACTTTGAATTATCGAGGATTTCGATATACCGAGGTTCGATTTATCGAGGTGATTCCTGACTGACTTCGATATACAGAAGTTCACACTAAAATAATTGTACACTCACTGCAATGAAAATTTATTCTATCAAAACAACTTCAATACATAGAGGTTTTCCAATAAAAACCTCGATGTATAGAGGTGCGGTGCCAAGCCAAGCAAACTAAAAATTCGAAATATCGATCTTCCTGACCAGTCCTTCGATATCTAGAGGTAAAAAATAACATGGGAGTGTCAGGCAGGTTCAAGGGGAATGGAAACACTTCGATTATATCGAGGTTCTACTATATACATATTGGTTCTACTATATATATATTGGACATTTTAAGAAGAATGGCAGGGTAAAAAGAGATTATATATACATGGTGTGGCTAGGTCGTCTCCCCCCCCCCCCCAAAAAAAAAATAAAATAAAATAATAATAAATCTAACTCGTAATAATGTTAACCATATTTAAGCGTAACATATTAACTAATACAGTGTGCTGCTACTGTGTGTTTAAATAAATCTAAAAGCTCAGTTAATCATCAGTGCGTGCTTACACACACACACACACGAGATGGAAAAAAGAATGAGAATGAATACCAATATAGGTTGTGATTCAATACATGTACAGTATTTAAATAGTCATGAAATAACTATCAGAAACAATTTTTCGTTTAATGATCATGTTGGCTCTGTTGACAATGAGATATTATCTTTAAACTATTATTCTCTGGTATCTTAATTTCGTTTTCCTGTCTGTGTTCGTTCTCAGTTTCAACTTCAGTATATTTTTCTTCTTACGACAGTGCTGCGATCTGCGCATTACTACGCAAGTATTTATATTGAAAATACACTACTCTAAGTTTTTCCTTTTGTTTTTAAGGATAAATGTGCAATATTTTCCAAATGTAAATACATTGTGTGTGTATGTGGGAGAGAGAGAGAGTAAAATTTACAAAAAGTTGTAATTTTAAGTAATTCCTCATAGGTTATCAGAAACCATAGGGTTCGCTTTGGACGTAAATCAGGGTTAGGTTAAAAAGAAAAAATAAATAAACAGTGCTTAGTTTTGCAGTAATCTACTATATATATAAAACAGTTCCGTAACTGACTGACAGATAACGCACAAACCAAACCGCTGGACCTAAAGGGCTGAAATTTTGCATGGCGATTCTTCTTATAGTGTAGGGGGGCAATAGGAAAGATTTTTGAAAAATTCTTCTTAGATTTATAAAATTAATTTTTTAAGCTGTTTTTGTAACTTTGTTTAAAATTTGCATTTAAAATAATAATCTGAGGGTTATAAAATTTATATCACAAGAAAGATCATAAAAATTCGTTGAAAATGAAATTTTTTTTTTAATCTTTACCTCCATTTTCTGATTTTTCGTGAATTTTTAAAGATTAATTTTTTGAATTTAATTTATTAAATGCTGATCGTGTTCTTTTTTTTGTGATACTTACGTGGCACGTGGCATAAATTAATTTTGTGCTACGTGCATGACAACAAATAAATTGAC